>WSYH01003490.1:0-66430 GCA_036426205.1 Ascaphus truei
GGGATTTGGTTCCCTTCCATGAAATAATTAAATGTTTTCAGGAGATGTGTGGATAGAGTAGGCAAGAATCTCTTATAATAGACATTGGTGAAACCGTCAGGACCAGGAGACTTTGTGATTTTTAAAGATTTGACCGCCTCTTCCAGTTCCTCTTTTGAGATCTCAGCGTTGAGGACTGTGTTTTCCTCCTCTGTTAATGTGGGGAGATGGCATTTGTTTAAATATTGCGTTATCAATTCCCAAACGAGAATCAAACAGAATTTTTACAAACAGTACTCGAAGGCGTAGACCCAGGATATCTGTCATCGATGATAATGGGGGGAGACCTAAATATGGTTCTAAACTCCACCGAGGACAGATCGACTACAATGGGTACCCCCCGTACAACCCACTCACAAATCAAGGGGAAAAGGTTTAGGGACATCCTGAGCGAGTTCTCACTAGTGGACGTTTGGAGAACCCAACATCAGGGCCAGAGAGACTATACATTCTACTCAGCACCTCACCAGACCTACTCTCGAATAGACCACTTCTTGACCACTAAAAATGTGATGGCGGCAGCCATTGAATCAGACATTGGCTCAATCACATGGTCCGACCACGCCCCGATTACTTTGACGCTGTTGGTTTTTTTAATGTCAGTTTCTTATGTGGATGTCATTGTTTTTTTTTTTCATGCTTAATGTAATAAAATGTTTGCGATTGGTGTTTGTTTGTAGTTAATGTTGTATTATGTTGGCTAATGCGTTTTATGGTTCTTTCAGAGATTGTTTGAATGTATTTATTTGTTTTTTAATGTTTACATTCATTAATGTTGTTGTAATTAATTGGTTTGATTGGTTAGTGTTACTATTCATTTTGAGTTGGTTTAGGAATTCATTGGTTTCATTGGTTAATGGTTTAATTAATTCATTGTTGATGTTGTTACTACTTGTATTCATTGGATTAGCTGGCTACTGTTTTTATTTACTTTATTTAGGTATGCTAATGCAGTGTTTAATAATGGGCAAATAATCTATTATCCATATCTGGATAATAGTTATGTTGCACATTATTGTGCTGTATGTGTTAGGGGGGTGTATTTAGTTAGAAATATTGTTTAGTATTTTTGTTGGCACAACATTGGTACCGCAGGCCCGCGGGTACCCCGGGACGGCCGCAGGGTCAGCCGGGGACACCCGCGCGACCCCCGGTCTCCCTCAGGGGACCCCTGCGGGGTCAGCGGGGGACACCCGCCGGCCTGTTGTATTGGTTTTGCGCCTGCAAAAAGGTAAACAAATATTTTTTTCTAAGTCCAGCTTTTTTTATCACCTGCCTTTAACTGGTGAGCTTTATTCAGCGCAACTTTCACGTACGATCAGTTTGCGTTGCTTAGTGAATCCCGCAGAAGGGCAGGATTCAGCGCAAACAGTTGATCGTACGAGCAAAGTTCAGGAAAAAGCCCGTTTTAGAGCGCAAAGTGCCTGTTTGCGCGGCTTAGTGCATAGCGCTCGGCGGAACTTCACGTTCTAAAAGCACTTTGCGCTCTTAAAACGACTTATCACTGCTTAGTGCATAGCCCCCAAAGGCTGCAGAGAGATAGAGAGACAGACTGCCGAGAGACAGACAGACAGACTGCAGACTGCAAAGAGAGACTGCTGAGTAACAGACCAGGACTGTAAAGGCAGACAGTGATGACAGAGACTGCAGAGAGACAGAGACTGCTATAACAAGAGGCAATTCTCTGGAGCTGGAGGGTGGGATTCTAAGGGCAAATGTGAGGAAGGGCTTTTCTTTTTAAAGTGTGGTGGATTCGTGGGATGGCGTCCCAGCAGAGGTGGTAAATGCTAATACAGTGTGGGATTTGAAACATGGCTGAGACAGACAGAAAGCTAAATCCTAACTATGAATGAAAGGATCAACTCGGGTCTGAGGTTTCCCAGCAGATGGGAAATGGGAAGACGTGGAGGCCATGGTCCTTATATATACTATGCTTCTGTGTGCGGGGACAAGTGTGGGGAGGGGCTGGATAAGTAGATAATCAGTGTTACTGTTCAGTGATCCTTTGCCATGCCACCTGATGTCCTCCTCCTCACCCCCCCCCCCCGCCGTTGTCCTATTCCTCCACTGCTGCCGCCCTGCATTTACCACCCTCTTCTGCCGCCCCCCACAATGTGCCACAGAGAGAGGGCGGAGGGGAAGAGATGGAGCAAGGATGGAAAGGAAAAGAAAGGATGGAGGGGAAGAGATGGAGCAGGGATGGGAAGGAAGAGAAAGGGCGGAGGGGAAGAGATGGAGCAGGGATGGAAAGGAAGAGAAAGGGCGGAGGGGAAGAGATGGAGCAGGGATGGAAAGGAAGAGAAAGGGCAGAGGGGAAGAGATGGAGCAGGGAGGAAAGGAAGAGAAATGGTGGAGGGGAAGAGATGGAGCAGGGACGGAAAGGAAGAGATGGAGCATGGATGGATAGGAAGAGAAAGGGTGCAGGGGAAGAGATGGAGCAGGGATGGAAAGGAAGAGAAAGGGAGGAAGAGAAGAGATGGAGCAGGGATGGAAAGGAAGAGAAAGGGCGGAGGGGAAAAGATGGAGCAGGGGGGAAAGGAAGAGAAAGGGCGGAGGTGAAGAGATGGAGCAGGGATGGAAAGGAAGAGAAAGGGCGGAGGGGAAGAGATGGAGCATGGATGGATAGGAAGAGAAAGGGTGGAGGGGAAGAGATGGAGCAGGGATTGAAAGGAAGAGAAAGGGCGGAGGAGAAGAGATGGAGCAGGGATGGAAAGGAAAAGAAAGGGCGGAGGGGAAGAGATGGAGCAGGGATGTAAAGGAAGGGAAAGGGCAGAGGGGAAGAGATGGAGCAGGGATGGAAAGGAAGAGAAAGGGCGGAGGGGAAGAGATGGAGCAGGGATGGTAAGGAAGAGAAAGGGGAGAGGGGAAGAGATGGAGCAGGGATGGAAAGGAAGAGAAAGGGTGGAGGGAAAGAGATGGAGCAGGGACGGAAAGGAAGAGAAAGGGTGGAGGGGAAGAGATTAAACAATGTGCACATTACAGTATAATCAGTAGTATTTGGTCTAAAAAAATAACGGGAAAGGGATTTGGCAGAGTTCACCCATGTATAGTAAATAATTCTCCAGGGGGCTGTTTTAGATGTGCACATTGTGCCTACAGTGTCCATATATATACTTCAATAGAAATCCTATGTGCAGTAGGTTGCACAGTTTGGATGATAATGCAGTTGTAACACTTTTTAAAGAGTGTCCCCATAGTTCACCCACAGGATTGAGATACATTGGCATTGAGAGAGTTAATATAAACAGGGAATGATTTAGTTAACCATTTAGTCGGGAGAGAAGTATCCTGGATAACCCAGTTACACGCAATGTCTGACCATGGGTTAATTGGGAAATGTGTTTATAGTGAGGGAGGGGGTTTGTAAGATCAATATGAAAACGTCTCCTTTGTTTAACACGTCTGTACTTTTGAATTCTTTCTGTGTAACATGTATTTTATATACTTTGCAATATGTAGGAGGGTTCATTTGTTTAATTGATGAAGCATATATATTTGAAACCAGTGAGTCATTTAAACACACTCTGGTGATGGCGTCTGCTGAAACCGGTCAGTTCTGTTTTTAATGAGCATGTGATCTGTTCTATCTATGATTAGCTTGAATTACTTTTCTGGATATCGCTACACGTGTATGAGCAAATATATCATCCTCTTAAAAGTCTTTACGTGACGAGGTCTGTCCTGGGTTTCTCGCCTCACTTTTGGAAGGAGTTAGCTGCATTTAGTTTTGTCACTGACATACAATATATATGAATCTGGTATATACATAATGACATCACAGTTCAGACTGATGACATCACAGACCCCTGTCAATATTGTTCTTTAATACAGCCCCACTGCATTGAAATGTCCCAGATGGGTCAACAGAGGTGTCAGGCCACACAAGCGATGAATGAGACGCATAAGTGCACAGAAATAGGTAGGATCTCCAGGAGTCCAGTATTCAACCGGACTGTCCTGTATTTGGACTCACTGTCCAGTAAACAATTAAAGGTAATACAGGACATGTATTTCCTCTCTGGACATTGACAGTATGTGTTTGGTATTACCTCTCTGGACATTGACAGTATGTGTTTGGTATTACCTCTCTGGACATTGACAGTATGTGTTTGGTATTACCTCTCTGGACATTGACAGTATGTGTTTGGTATTACCTCTCTGGACATTGACAGTATGTGTTCGGTATTACCTCTCTGGACATTGACAGTATGTGTTCGGTATTTCCTCTCTGGAATGACAGGATGTTTCGTTATTTCCTCTCGGGACATTGACAGTAGTGTGTTCGGTTATTACTCTCTGGACATTGACAGTATGTGTTCTTGTATTACCTCTCTGGACATTGACAGTATGTGTTGGTATTACCCTCTCTGGACATTGACAGTATGTTTTCGGTATTACCTCTCTGGACATTGACAGTATGTGTTCGGTATTCCTCTCTGGACTTGACAGTATGTGTTCGGTATTTCCTCTCTGGCATTGACCGTATGTGTTCCGGTATTTCCTCTCTGGACATTGACAGTATGTGTTCGGTATTTCCTCTTGGACTATGACAGTGATGTGTTTGTGTATTTCCTCTCTGGACATGACAGTAATGTGTTCGTTACCTCTCTGTGACATTGACATTATTGTTCGGTATTTCCTCTCTGGACATTGACAGTATGTGTTCGGTATTTCCTCTCTGGACATTGACAGTATGTGTTCGGTATTACCTCTCTGGACATTGACAGTATGTGTTCGGTATTACCTCTCTGGACATTGACAGTATGTGTTCGGTATTACCTCTCCGGACAAAGTGACGCGATCGGCTTGGGGGGCCGCGGAATCCGAGCAGGGAGAGAGCAGGGCAGTTGCTAGGGGGCTGGACAGTTTCCTCCATCCTGATTGGCTGCTTCTGGGTAGTGCAACCAATCAGGTGTTGGTGTCAGGAGCCTGAAGGTGGGGCCAAGGAGAGGAGAAAACAGCATGGAGACAGTGTGTGTGCGCATGTGTGTGTGCCTGGAACGCATCGCTCCTTTCACCATTGTGTCCAGTATTTTGGGGGAAGCCACCTAGCAACCCTAGAAATAGGGCATTTTTTTTTCTAATTATTGGTACAGTAACTGATGCTTGTGTATTGTCAACAAGTCCCCAAAAGGTCAATGTAATATATCCAATGAAAAATATCTAACACTGGCACTGAGAGCTGAACGCACTACACTCTGTGAAATCCTTCTAGGAAATCAATACTTTAGTAGGTGTTTCTTTACCGAGCACATGGCATATAAGGAAGGATGTTGTACGTATACAATCGGTAGAATTGTATATTTATTTATACTGTATTTATTGTATTAACCTCCATTCTGAGGCCCCAGAATTTCCCATGTGCATGTAGCTTGGCCTTGTTGCTATCTAATGTTTATTCATTAAATGTTTAGTAGTAAATACAATGATGCTGGCGTGTGTTCTGCAGGGAGGACGGCCACGCATTATAATATAGCAAATAGTACATTTCACAATGCTGCTGATACATAACCGCCATTTTGTCTTCCCACAGCCTTATCCCATCTTCACCATGAACAAAACTTCTATAAAGAACACTGATGGAGATACAAAGTCAAAGAATAACTCCTCAATGGTTAAATCAGCTGTGGTGATAGATCTGGGTACAGGATACACAAAGAGTGGCTTCTCCCCAGAAGACAGGCCTTACTGTATAATACCAAGCAGAGTGGACATGCCATGGTCTGAGCTGCCCTCAGAATCCATGTCCGATGCTGGGGATGATATCCCTCATGATAATGGCGTTGTCTCCCGACATCCTGTAATCCATGGAGTGGTTGTGGATTGGGATGCTGTGGAACTTTTGTGGGAACATATTCTGTACAAATGTTTAAGGACTGACCCCACCTTGATGCCGTTACTCCTACTGGACTCTCCAAACGCCCCTGCTGCAAACCGGGAGCTGGCGGCTGAGCTCCTATTTGAAGGTTTTGGTGTGCCGAGAATGCACGTGACCCACAGCAGTGTCCTGGCACTATATTCCTGTGGCCGTATCACTGGGTTAGTACTAGACTTAGGCGATGGTGCTTCATTTATATGCCCCATTGAGGAGGGTTACATACTGCCCCATGCCTTGTACTGGACAGACATAGCAGGGTCGGCACTCACCCGATATCTAGGCCAGCTCCGAGATCATTCTCAGGAGCATATTACAAGTGAGTTGGAAAAATATTATCTGGGAGATCTGAAGGAAAACGCTTGCTATGTCTCCCTAAATTATGGAAGCGATTTAGACGAACATCACGAGATGAAGGATTATGAGCTGCCAGATGGTAAGAAAATTAGTATGGGCACTGAGAGATTTCAATGTCCTGAGTTGCTTTTCCAGCCCAACCTTCTAGGTATCGATGAACTGGGAATTCACATTCTGGCCATTAAGAGTCTTATAAAGGTTGGTGAGTGCTCAAGCAATGAGTTATTCAGGAGTGTTCTGCTATGTGGAGGATCTTCTCTTTTCCCAGGGTTAGCTGAAAGGTTGCAGAAGGAACTGGATGCTCTGCTTCCCTTAGGTTCGGCTTTTAACCTGATTGTCCCAAAAAGCACAAATAGAAGACAGTATGCATCTTGGGTAGGAGGCTCACTTACCGCTTCACTGGACGCCTTCCAGAAACTCTGGATAAGTAAAGATGAGTACAAGGAAGAGGGTGCGGCAATATTGCACAAAAAATGCACGTGATCAATGAAGAGGTAATGGGTAACAGGCAGACCACACTACTTATAACAAATGACACATACACAATAAAATGTAGGCCTGCCCTCTGTCATGAAAACTTCTCAATCTTTTTCAGTGACTCCCAACAGGGAGTGTGAGAACCCGCAGGGATTTCGTGAGTATCTCCATTGGGCTTGGCAAAAATGATATGTACTGGTGGATCCCAGTCAGTATAGTGTATTCCTGAACCCGTGTGGGGACTGCACACCAGGTCCCAAAACTGCACCTTAGCATATGGGGGGTGTAGCTGTCCATTACAGCAGGGTCTTTCAAAGTCTCTCCTCACAATGTTTTGCATTCACAGCAGCAATGCATTGTGGGGTGTGACTTTGCACGTTCTGCAGTGAGTGACAGATATAACCCCCCATGCTGTTTGCACGCAGTGTGGGGCCTTATTAAGCGTGTGTTACCCCCACAAGCTCAGGACACTATACTGCCTGAGATCAGTCACACCGTTTTGTTGGCGATAGTGTGATTAGTTGCAGAAAGATTTAATAATTAGGGGTTTGCGGAACAAATATTTTGTAGATGTCTCTGGCAGTGACAGTGTCCTGTCTTTCTAGATATCTTTACAATGGTTTGTTCTAGATGTTGAAAGTCATTTCTTTGACATATTTTACAACTGACTCCAGGTCACCTGTGTGATAAGGATTCAGACCAGTTTTTCTTCAGCTGCTACTCTACCACACTAAGAGGGGACTTTATAAAACAGATTCCATGGAGTAAACAAGCTCCTGAAGTCAGGGTAGGTATATACTGTATATAATACAAAAAATGCAATGACCCAGCGCTCCAAGTGACAAAAATACCCCAGTCCAATGATCAGTCCATTTGGATAAGGAAAGTTCTTATAAAGTTCCTGTTGAGAACGAAGTGATGATTCAATTTCTGGCTGTTGCTTTCGAACTCCTCCTATGGTGCAATAGACAAAGGAAAAAAGACCATTGCGCAGCCACAAGAACCAATAAACAACTTCAAAAAAGGATTCAAATAATAAACTTACAAACATATTGTGTCAATGTTCCTTTGAGAGAATCTGTGCTTTAACCAGCTTCTTTTCCCGGATCTCACGAATCCCCCGTGCTCTCCGTCGTATGTCTGCTCACTCTTCTGTTAACTCACAGCGTTTATCACTCAAAAGTGATCCCCGTGCATTCCCAGAAAGGAGATGACATGGGAAATGATGGTGCAGAT
The DNA here is from genome assembly GCA_036426205.1 of Ascaphus truei. Taxonomy (NCBI): domain Eukaryota; kingdom Metazoa; phylum Chordata; class Amphibia; order Anura; family Ascaphidae; genus Ascaphus; species Ascaphus truei. The sequence goes on from WSYH01003490.1 coordinate 7,985, forward strand.
TGATAAAATTTTAATGACAATAAAATTAATAAAAACAGCCAAAGGCTTACTCACATAGGCCAGGCTGTAATAAGACAGCTGACAACGTGCCGTCCGCAGCTTGGTTCAGTCAGGGGTAGTGGTCTCTGAGATGATAGCACTCTCACTACTCGCAAACCCAGAGATTGTCGTCTGACTTCGCGCAACTGCCTAACGTCACTCCCCTTTCCTGGTTCTCGGGTGCTCTTGCAGCTCGTGGAATGAGCACTGCACTGGTCGTGCTCTCTCTGCTCTCAACTCCTAGAGACTGCCGCCTGTCTCCGCGCAACTCAATGACGTCACGCGGTAGCGTCCCCTCAGATCTCCCTGCTGCTGCCGGACATGTCAATTCCAACTCCTCCCTCTCCAAACGCGTTTCGTGACTCAATGTGGTCACTTCATCAGTGGTGAGGGGGTGTTACTACCTACTGATGTATATATACCCTGGAGGATGATATACACTTAATGCAATCAAATACAAAATCAATAAATAAAATGCACACAATCAAATCAGCATGATCATTACCACTAGGGAACTAAGCCCTGGGATTAAGTGGCAATACACCAAGCACATTTAGGTGACATTACTTATAATCTAGATTGTAAAAATGATCATTGTAATAGGATGATTAATATCCAGTAAATTAATGCATGATTGATGAATATGGCGGGGAAAGGGACCATTTAATCTGCCAAAAAGGAGGCCAGATCAAAATCTATATTTAGGCCACAGGGTTACAAGGTCTTTAGAGTATAGATCCAAAAGGTCTCCCTTTTGGACAAATAATTCAATCTGTCAGCTCCTCTCCAGTTAGCTTTTGGGCACTCTATACCCTTACAGATCAGTCCCTCTGGGTTCTGGTTGTGTTTATTTTTAAAGTGGTTAGAGACACTATGTGTCTCTAAACCCTTTTTAATATTGTAAACGTGTTCTGCCAGCCTACGTTGTAACATTCTCCCCGTCCTCCCCACGTATTGTAGTCCGCAGGGGCATTCTAATAGATATACACAATATCTACTTTTACAATGAATAAATGTGTCTATATCATAGCTTTTACATGTTACAGTTGATTGAAACTTATTACCCTTAATACTAAAAGAACATCCTATACATTTACCACATGTAAAAAAAACCTTTTAATTGGATAGCCACATTGTACTTTTATGTTTGGGCCCACTCAGGGGACAACTTGGCGATAGTTTATTTTTCAAATTTTGGGCACGTTTGTAGACAATTTGAGGATATTTAGGTAAAAAAGTATGTAATATCGGATCTCTAAGGAGAATCCCCCAATGTTTACTGATAATTTTCTTTATTTCTGGGGCCATGCTATTGAATTTAGTAACAAATGGGATGAATTCTCCTTGTTTAGTTAATATACTTCTTCGAGAGTTGATAAGGGTTGACCTATCTATATTTTTAACAGAACGCAGGGCTTTATTGACCTTGTCCCTATTATAATCTCTCTCAATGAATTTATCTCTGAGAGAGTTTAATTGATCAGAGCAAACAAAATCCTGGGAGCAATTTCTTTTTATTCTTAGGGCCTGTCCCTGAGGAATATTTTGTATCCACTTTGGGTGGTGGTTGCTTGAAGCCAGAAGATACGTATTTGCATCCACCTCCTTGTGGTATGTTTTGGTATGTATCAGATTATTTTCCACATATAGGGTTAGGTCTAAGAAGTTTATACTTTTACAATTACTAGTGAATGTGAATTTTATATTGAAGGGATTGTCATTTAGATACAATTTAAACAACTCTAGTTCTTCTATTGTTCCTCTCCAGACACACAGCACATCATCAATGAATATCTTCCAGAGCACCAGGTTTGCACCATATGGGTTGTCATTCCATATATAGCCACGCTCCCACATAGCCATGAATAGGTTAGCGTAGCTTGGTGCAAACCTGGTACCCATCGCGGTGCCGCATGTCTGGAGAAAGTAGTCCCCATCATAGTTAAAATAGTTATGCGTGATGATATGATGTATCCCACCCAATATGAAGGATTTTAAATTATCCCCAACATTGGTATCTCCCTCTAGGGTTTGTTGAACAGCTCGCAAACCATCAATATGCTGGATGGAGGTGTATAGGGACACCACATCACATATGACCCAAATTGATTGTCCATCCCATTTTACATCCTGAATTAATTTTAATACATGGAAGTATCTCTTAAATAGGAAGGGGTTTCCTGAACATATTTTAGTGGTAAATGATCTAAAAATTTACTCAGATTTGACGTAAGAGAACCAATGCCTGATATAATTGGACGGCCGGGGGGTCTGGTTGGGTTCTTGTGTAGTTTAGGAATAAAATAGAATACCGGTATTCTTGGATTTTGGACTATCAGAAAATCTAGTTCTTTTTTGGTGATGACTTCATCCTCAAATCCCTTTTCCATAATAGTCCCTTTTGAATAGCTCAGTTGGATTACCTAAAAGTCTTTCATAGGTTAATTTGTCACCTAAAATTCTTCTGGATTCCTCTCTATAAAAACTAGTGTCCATCACAACCAGAACCCCCACCACCCCCCCCCCCTTGTCCGCTGATTTAATTACAATGTCCTTATTATCAGTCAAAGACTGTACAGCTTCCTTCTCCTCTTTAGTCAAATTTTGCTTTTTACCTTTGAAATTACTCCCTGCCATTTCAAGGTCATTTATAACCATATCTGTAAATGTATCAATATAATTCCCTTTTATGGCTCTAGGGTAGAAAGTTGTTTTGTTTTAAAACGGTGTTAGGGGATTGTCCAACTTTTCCCTTTGGGATCTGACTCCTTGTATTGTAAACTCTGCTAACAGGGTCTCTCAGGAAATACTTTTTTAGTGTCAGCCTTCTAATACATTTGTGAACATCCACATAAAGTTCAAAAGGGTTTGGGCCACGACCCGGGGAAAAATTCAGGCCTTTCTCTAAAACTTTGGTGTCAGCCTGTGTTAGTGTATAAGAACTGAGATTAAAAATATTATTTTTCTTATCTACCAATGTTTTCCTGGATCTTGCCTTTTTCTTTCTCTTTCGTGTCCCTCCCCTCTTTCCTCTATATCGTCTGTTCTGGACCGTTTTCTCTCCAGCGTCCCTTGTTTTATTGGTGGATTTCCTTTTTCTCTCCACTGCTCCTTCAGTGGTTTGTGATCCCGGCGATACTCTAAAAAATGAGTGGGACCCCTATGTTGCTCTTTGGGTGTCTCATTTGGTCTATGAATTGGGGATCTTTCCCGGTAGCCCCTAAAGACTTGATCTCTATTATCTGGTCTATGTACAGGTGATCTCTCTCTCTATATTCTCTACGGGTATAGTCCCTTTCTTCTCCCTTACGATCAAACCTAGACCACTCCTGATTTTGTTTAGAGTTTGATTTTTTTTACCGCCTTTTGCCCCCCTGTGCTTTCTCAGTTCTATGATAAGAATCTGTTTGTCCTATGGGTTCGATATTAGAAATATTAGTATTATTCGCCCCTTTTTTTAATTTAAAAATTTCCAAATTTGTTGTGGATTCTGGATTGGGTTCTGTCTTGGACTAAATAGTTTCAATAGCGGAGACACTCTTACCTCTTTTCCAATTCCTCTCTTTTCCCTCATCATAATCCTTCTTATCTCGCAGAAATTTTTTCTGTTTGACAATTTTAACCTCTTTACCTAATTTGGCCATCTTTTGGATAACTTTATCCTCTAAAATGTTATTTATTTATTTATAAAATATTTTACCAGGAAGTAATACATTGAGAGTTACCTCTCGTTTTCAAGTATGTCCTGGGCACAGAGTAAAACAAATAACACATGGTTACAAGTACAGTTACATAAATGAGCAGGGTATACATTATATACAAGACATTGCGTGCACAGTTAAAGAAAATATATATTATGAGCGTATGAAACAGTTACAGACCAGGTTAAAATGTGAGACAAACTTAGATTTGAAAGGACTTAAACTGGTGGTGGATGTGAGAGTCTCTGGTAGGTTGTTCCAGTTTTGGGGTGCACAGAAGGAGAAGGAGGAACGTCCGGATACTTTGTTGAGCCTTGGGACCATGAATAGTCTTTTGGAGTCTGATCTCAGGTGATAGATGCTACATGTGGTAGGGGTGAGGAGCTTTTTCAGATAGCTGGGTAGCTTGCCCATGAAGAATTTAAAGGCAAGACAGGAAAGGTGAACTTTGCGCCTAGACTCTAGTGATGACCAATCTAGTTCTTTGAGCATTTCGCAGTGATGTGTATTATAGTTGCATTGGAGAACAAACGACAAATTGAATTGTAGAGGGTGTCAAGTTTGCTAAGGTGGGTTTGAGGTGCCGAGCCATATACTATGTCTCCATAGTCAATAATTGGCATTAGCATCTGCTGTGCGATACGCTTTCTGACCAGGAGACTTAGGAAGGATTTGTTCCTGTAAACTACCCCTAGTTTGGCATAGGTCTTGGTTGTCAGGGTATCAATGTGCATCCCGAATGTTAAGTGGGAGTCAAACCATAAGCCCAGGTATTTAAAACTAGTGACAGGTGTTAGGGTGGTGTTAGCTTTGGTTCTAATCAGGAGCTCAGTCACTGGAAGCTTTACAAATTTAGTCTTGGTCCCAAATACCATTGTTACAGTCTTGTCAGTGTTTAAAAACAGTTTGTTTATATTCTGTCATTGTCATAAAGGGTTCTAATTGGTCTCTAATGGCATTGACCTCCCCATCTATTTTGTCTAAAATGATACTTCTATGTTTTATAAGTTATTGCATTAAACCTATAGAGCAGGTATCTAATAGAAAGTTCCAGTAAAGTATTTGAAGGCAAGACAGGAAAGGTGAACTTTGCGCCTAGACTCGAGTGATGACCAATCAAAGTCAGTTTTGGAGCGCAAAGTGCCTGTTTGCGAGGCTTAGTGAATACCGCTTGGCGGAACTTCACGTTCTAAGAGCACTTTGCGCTCTTAAAACGACTTATCACTGCTTAGTGCATAGCCTCCTTAGTCTTTAGGGTTTGTATTATTCAATATATTTCGTGCAGTATACTCTTTTGCCCACTAGAGTGTATCCTTGAGTCATTCCTGGACTGATTCGTGGTGTTGCTGGTAGGAGTGTTTTATTCTGCTGATAAAATGTGATCATGTCATTTTTTATTCAAGTAATTTTTTATTCAATTTTTTATTCACTCTTTTGGATGTTTTGATTATTGTTTCATGTACATTTTAACATCATGAGTACATTACACAATTATGGTGATAATTTGAGGTTGATTCGAATTTCTATATGTGCAGTTCCAATTGATATAGAGTCAACAGTACATTGGCATTATATCCATCAGATTGTATCCTGATATATGTGTTCCAAGGACTACTGCTAGATCAGAAGGGTATTCTATCTCCTGAAGTGCACTAACCATTAACATGTACTCCTGAAAGACAGGGCCAATCGCATTACAGACTGATGCTTAAGATGGATTGGTTTCACACTGTATAATTATATCTTTGTATTGAACACCGTCACGTACTACGACCACTACGTCTGCATTATTAGCACTGTACTTGGAGCATTCCGAAACGTACATTACCTAGGGGACTCACTCGGAAAGGACAAAGAAACCCTGTTTGGTACAGGCTTACACATGGCCGTGTAAGTCTATATATAATATCCGATTTATTCCACCCCCCTCCGCCCGTGCACCTATTTGCATGTATCATCACACTTGCACTCTGTAATTGTCACGATTTTGATACAACCGTACTGTTACTGATTATTGTTTGTACATTCTTCTCCCTGAGAAAGGACTGGCAGGATCAGATTGAAGAGTTACAGACGCAGATGGCTGAGCACGAGATACAGCGTGCCGAGAGGGAGGAGGTGTCCATCCGTCAGATGGTCTGTCTGATATTGCACCACGAAACCGAGATGGCTGATATCCACAAGTGGCTGTACCACACGGCCAATGAGGGGGCCCGGCTACAGCTGGAGCTGGACAAGGTCTGGGAGGAACACCAGCAGCTGCAGGCCCAGGATAAAGAAACGGAAACAGATTTAAGCCTGGCTCTGAGTCTGCTAGGAGATGTGGAATCGTGACTCAACTCTAAAGAAGCCGAACTAGCAGCTGAACTGTGTGAAAGAAGAAAGGCAGAAGTACAGCTTCAAGACCTGAGGAAGGACCAAGACCAAGTGTCTGTACATTCTGGCCGCAAGATGGCAGAGAAACAAAAGTGTGACCTAGGCAAGGAGCTCGATGCTCTGAAGACTGAGCGGGATGCTACATTGGACTCTAATGCTGCCCAGCAGGAGGTTTCTCAGCTGAAGTTGGAGTAAGAGGTTACAACCCTAAGACAAACACTTGGGTCACAGAAGTAGTCCATGGAAAAGATGGCGGTAGAGATAAAGCAAGTGAGGCGCTCCAGGAAGCGTGACTGCAATACCGTTGCAGTACTACAGTTCTTCTGGAACCAGGGTCACATGTAGGATGTGAATGACTCCAGTGGTTTAACTCGTCCCCTTTTGAAAGCACACAAAGTCCTTCTATTTTCTTCAACTTTATTGGGGGAGTCAACAGAAATATAAAAGGTACTTGCTGATGGTGGTATGTAGTGAGAGAGTGCTTCTCTAGATGAAGGTGCCTTGGTATGGGAGGACGATAAAAAAGGATGGCCTTGCAGGGGGTGTAATGGAGGGTAGCATGTACTCACAAAGCCAGCTTGAAAGGAAAAGAAAAGCTCTTTCCTGTGGCAGGCAGGAACAGTCTAAGGACCAATGTAACTGCCAGACAGACAGGGGAGCTGGGCTAAACCAACCTTCTAGCTAAGAAGATTGGAGGGTTGCCAGGGCAACCAACTAGGGCAATGTAAGAAGGCAAATGTAGCAATAATGTTGCATTTTACACAGGGAGCTAGCTGCTGGAACAGGAGAAAAACATGCAGCTTAACTAAGGAAACAGTTAACTTGGAAGCTGCAAAGGGACACAGAAAATGTGTAATCCTGTTCCAGGACAACAGTCTACTTTCCACAAGGCACGGAATGGGAAGGCCAAGTTGCGATGGAGTAGCACAGTAAGAATCCAGTCATACTGCAGTGCCCATGGGACCCAAAGTGGATTCCTTGCCATGAGGGCAGCCACTGTGAAGAGACAGTCGTGAATGGGACGGAAGTGTGTCCGCGATCGTAAGATGAGAAAGACCTCACATATTGTCCAGCGACTCTCCCAACGGAGTAAGTTAAGGAGTCAAGACAGAAAGGCCCAAGTCTGTGAGTCTGCTGACAGTTAAAGAGAGGCATCATGGGTTGCACTGCGGGTTAATAAGAATCCCGCCCAAGTTGAAGTACTGAAGATAAATGGTGTGGAGCCCAATACTGAAGGTACGCTGATGGAGAAAGGTCCAAAAGCCATCACCGCTAAAACATAGTTGCTGTCTTCACAAGAGAAAGCCAAACAGTCACTGACGAGTGAACGCAATGAGCTGACCGAGGTCAAGGCTCTTCTACAGGGTTAGGGAGACCCTGAGCACAAGAGGAAGAAGACAGATGCATCTTCAGGATAGCAGATCAAGGTCACAGAGTGGCGTAGAGTCCTGGCAGAGAGAGCAAATAGACAGCAGGATGCTCAGGAACCTTTGCAAGGAGGGACACAACAAAAGCGGAGCTTCAACCTTAAACTCCAACTGGCACAAGACAGAGGTAGCACAGCGATAAGGATAGATTGTAAGGGAGACAGGTGAGAGGCAGGAAGGCCGGACAGCAGGAGGTTACAGTAATCGAGACGGGAGAGAATGAGGGCCTGAGTCAGAGTTTTAGCAGTCGAGCAACAGAGGAAAGGGCGTATCTTTGTTATATTGCGGAGGAAAAAGCGTCAGGTTTTAGAGACATTTTGAATGTTGAATGTGAGAGGAGAATGTGAGAGAGGAGTCGAGTGTGACCCCTAGGCAGCGTGCTTGGGCTACTGGGTGAATGATCGTAGTTCCAACAGTAATGTGGAATGAGGTAGTAGGGCCAGGTTTGGGAGGAAGTATGAGGAGCTCTGTTTTTACCATGTTAAGTTTAAGTGGGGGCAAGTACTAGGACCACCCCACAGACCCAGGGATCCAACCAGGGAAATAGGGGGGAAAGGAAGGGACCATGGCACCAACCCAGGGAAAAGGAAGGGAGGGGGGGGAAGCTCGGTGCTGCTGTCAGTGTGCCCTTCCCCTATATTCATGTTTGGGCTCTTTCCAGTTTCACTTTCACTGCTTGTGTAACTCTATATAAGGGATTGTGCTGTCACTGCTTGGGTAACTCTATATAAGGGATAGTGCTGTTCTGCAGTCACTCTGTGTCTGACAGACAGAGGAGACAGTCTGTGACAGAAAGGAAACAGCCATGGATACTGATCAACTCAGAGAGTACATCACTAGTTTCAGCCTCGATAAGTGTGCTCTGGGGAGCCAGGGCTATAACCGGGTCCTCCTGCAGCTGTTTGGGTATCTGGGACATGGGAAGTCCTCCTTCATTAACTCCTGTAAGTACGTCTTGAATGAAGGGGAGTTTAAGCGCTATTCAGACACAGGACATTCAGATGGAGGAAAGACCACCAGAAGAATCGCATATCCCCTCACTGACACCATCACTGTGGTTGATAACCGCGGATGCGCTACGATGAACGGTTATGAGACAGGAGAGATCTTTGCTCAGCTCGGTAAGTGCGGATCTGAGACAGTCTCACTCATCCATCCAGAGATTATTCATATATAACTTAAAGCAACGGTTGCTAGCGTTCCCTCGTCCGTCGACACTCATCCCTCAAAGAGGTATTCATATATAACTTAAAGCAACGTGCAGCTTCTCCTCTGTCAGTCAAGAGGTTAATTAGCAAATTTGACTTGGTTATATTGCAAGTCTGCTAAGTATCCATTGGTTTATAAGAAACATGTTTAAGTAAATATACTTAATAATAATTTATATAATTATATATCATAATTTTGCTCTTTGATTATGCAAATATTTCTGCATGGTAAGAATTGCTTCTTATAATTAGTGTACGTGCCTCTTATAACCAGATGTCCCACAGAATCAGGTACCCCCCTTGGTTATTCCCAGACTAAAACCTGTACCCCGTTTCCCAGGTAATTTGCTGCCTCTGGATCAGGAGGTGGTGTGGGAGAAAGGATTTCAAAGTATTATGCACAGACTGGTGGAAGGAGATATAGATGCAAATTACTCGGACTTCGTTGTTCCTATATTTGTATACAGGTAGGTGACAAGCGCAATAAATCCCGGGGCAGATCCTTGTGACTTTGGGCATCTCACTGTGCCCCTGTGTCTCAGGCACTGAAAGTAACATTGTAACATCCCTGGGGACAGGCGCTGTTATCTTTCTCATGTATTCAGGTCATTGTTACCCCCCAGGTCAAGATAAACTGTATTATTAGGGTCCCCCCTTATGTCCCTGTGAGGTCCCATCATACAGCCTCAGTAGTGTCCCTCACAGAGAGAGGAGACGCTGCTCTGTGTAAGTCCTCAGGAAATAGTAACACAATCCCTGCTCCTCAATGCCTGTAAAGTCTCCTCATCACAAGCTGGGAACGTGCTGCCCCGTCCTGTACATTTATACACCGAGTCACTGATTTCCGAGGGATTCACACTATTATCTTTATCCTGCAGTGTCAGGAAGGGGATTACAAAAGAAGAAGTGCCTGAAATAAAGGATTTACTTGACAATGCCAGGAAGCTGACAGGTAATAATGGTATCATTCTCCTTACTCAGCCTCACATACAATCAGTGATACAGAACATGCATCTTCCATCCTCACATCTCCTCAGCTGGGAGACTCTAACTAGGAGATTAATGGAGATGTCCTCAGATACTAGTATGTCGGGAGATATTTGTAAACAAACTTTTGCTCATGTTCACATCAGAAGAACATATTTGTTATAAAATCTCGGGCCCCCCCTGCCTGATGTAATCAAAATCACATGAAAAAAAACCCTTTATTAAACGGTATACAATTTAAATATGTCTAAATATTTACATATTTCAACAGCTCGCGCTTGCAAAATTAGGCTGCGTCCACGCTGCCGCTGAGAGCGGTGACATCACCAACCCTCCAAGCAGGAGCACGGGGTGTCCTGCATAATTTTGCAAGCACGAGCGGTGGGGGGGGGGGAGGAGGAAGGGGGAAGGATGGATCGGGGCTATTTTTGTGTGCGTGTGTGTGTGTGGCTGTGTGTGTGTGCATTGACTACTGCTGAGCGCGCTTCAAATTCAATTTTGTTTGTCTCCCCAAGCGCCAAGCTTGGGAGAGCATACGTGCACAAAGGCAATACTTGGGGGGGCATTCATCCACCTCTTTGCTACCTCCCTACCCTCTCTCCCCCCCCTTTTTTTTTCCTTCCCCTCCCTGGTCGTTGGCTTGCTATCCCCTGTGTCATCCAAACTCCTATCTACAGTATCATTTTTTTTTTTTCCCGTTTTCAATGTTGTGTTTTCACAGTTTTTTTTACATTTTTTTTGTACATTCATAGTATGATTGATATAGTGGCAGCCTACCCTCTCACTTGCAGAGGATCGCAGCGAAGCAAGTTGCCAACGGAGGAGAGCAGGAACACAGCGCTACTGCAGGGCAGATACCGGAAGGAGGGGCATTTGACATCACAGCACTCGGGCGTGCTACTCCCCGTACCTCTGAAGCCCCCGCGCTTGCGCACACACCATCACGTGGCCGCCACGTGCACTATGATGTTCGGCCGCCCGCACACTTCTTCGACTGCCCGCCCGCGCACATCTTCGACTGCCCGCCTGCGCACATCTTCTTGGCCGCCCTCCCGCGCGCAACGTCTGCCGCCCTGCGCACACAGGTCTTACCGCATGCCGCCTGCGGCCCTCTTAATAATCTTGCACCCCCTTGCCCCCCCAGTTTGCGCAACACTGCATTCAATCACAACACACATAATCAATCACAACACACATACTCAATCACAACACACAAACCCAATCACAACACACACACAATCACAACACACACACGCACACTCAATCAATCACAACACACAATCACAACCAGCACAGACAACACACACACTCAATCACAACACACACACAGTACACACAACATACACAATCAGAACACACACTCAATCACAACCTACACAGACACAACACACACAGCACACACATACTCAATCTCAACAAACACAGACACAACACACACACACACACAATCATAATCATAAGTCACACACTTTCACCTGGGGGGGGGCATGCTCCGACCCCCCATGCTGCTGAAAACTGGGGCGAAAACAGACAGGCAGAGAAGTGGGGGATGTCTGTGTGCAGAGAGAAGCCCCGCCACAAGACACAGAGCAGAGAAGCAGCCTCAGCACGGACATTCTTGGCCGCCCGTGCACAGCTCTGCCCGCCGCCAGGTTTCCCCGCACGCAGCCCGCACCCCCCCTAAATAATCTTGCGCCCCCCCTAAATAATCTTGCGCCCCGCTGAGATAAAGAATACTTGTTGGCACAGTGACAGGTGAGCAACTTTTGCCAAAAAGACCAGAATTACAATGTGTTGGAGGTGACAGTTCTGTGATTCCTTACACCCATTAGATGCTGATTTAGTACTAACATGTATATTATTTTACAGGACTTGATCCCATTGTTGTGCTCACATTTAAAACTCAGGGGGACCTGACTGGGGTCCAGGCAAAGTTTAAGAACATGGGAACTGAACGTATATTTCAGCTGGAAAACTTAACCGAAAGTGACCATCTAAGAACCCGAGCAAAGGACCAGGAAATCCTAACGTTCTTCCATGGAGTTCTGAAGGACGTTGAATTCCGCATGAGTGAGAAGAGGAATCCGCCGCAGGAGAGGGCAGAGCGCAAGAAATTTGTTCTGGACTTTGCACATAAAATGGAGATGAAAAGAGAAAAGGAAAAGAAAGACCAAGAAATGGCAGCTGAGCAAGCAGAGAGGGATCGAGTAGAGAGGGAACAGAAAACAACCGGTAAAACACCCCGTTCAAAGATTTGTAAACAGCAGTAAGCCGCTTATCCAGCTGAGGGGCTTATTCTAAATCCGCTGGAGCCGCTGACCGTTTTCGGGCCCTATTTCCCATTGAAGTTAAATGGGAATTGTGGCCTAAAATGTCACAGGTGGGTGATGTGGTGGATATAAAATACGCCTTAAGCCTGGAACAGGGGAGGTGCAGAATCGGGGGTTTAAGGGAATGTGAATGTGGGACAGATATCAAAGGGAAGTTACAAGCAAAGGGTGGGACAGTACTCTATAAGGATGACTATCAGGGCACACATACTCTTTTTGGGGGTAATTGGGGCTCACAGCCACATTTTCCTCCTGTGTCTCTAAGCATCATTATGGGTTACAGTATGTTCCAACTCAAACTGCAAAAGTGGCCCAATATGTAATGTTTCTGTATGATAAATGTGGGGCTTTCTTTACCCCAATGTATAAAACAATTTGTAACCGATGTTTCTGTGTAACCGATGTTTGTTATTTTAGTTGACGTTAAATTAAAGGGGTTAGCGCTCACATCCAAACTAAACACACATACCGTGTCATACAATGCACAAGAGACGGGACGACAACACACATACTGTGTCATACAATGCACAAGAGACGGGACGACCACACACATACTGTGTCATACAATGCACAAGAGACGGGACGACCACACACATACAGTGTCATACAATGCACAAGAGACGGGACACACACACATACTGTGTCATACAATGCACAAGAGACGGGACGACAACACACCTCAGTGTCTACATGCACAAAGACGGGGCGACACAACATACAGTGTCCATACATGCACAGAACGGGACGACCAACACACATACTGTGTCATACAATGCACAAGAACGGACGAAACCCCATACTGTGTCATACAATGCACAGAGACGGGACGACAACACACATACAGTGTCATACAATGCACAAGAGACGGGACGACAACACACAAGTCTAACCAAATAATTATAAGACAGACAAGCAACAAAAAAAGAGACTGTATTTGTGTGTAATATCCTGAGAGTCCAGACTTGTGTCACTTTATTTGTGTGTAATGTGCCCCCCCTCCTGTGTTACTCATACTCATATCTCTGGATCTTCTGCTTTTACCTTTTGATTTATCCCATCCCACACTTCCTCTGATATTCTCACACTAAGCATTTGGTTCTGTTGCTCCCTCCCCTCTCCCCTCCCAACTCCCCTCTACCCTCTCCCCTCCTCCCTCTCTGCTGATCTGTTTCTCCCCCCTCTCTGCTAATCTGTTTCTCCCCCCTCTCTGCTAATCTGTTTCTCCCCCTCTCTACTAGTCTGTTTCTCCCCTCCCCCACTCCCTGCTAACCTGTTTCTCCCCTCCCCCACCCTCTGCTGATCTTTTTATCCTCCTCTCTCTCTGCTGATCTCTTTGTCCCCTTCCCCTCTCTCTGCTGATCTCTTTGTCCCCCTCCCCACTCTCTTTGCTGATCTTTTTATCCCCTCCCCACTCTCTCTGCTGATCTATTTGTCCCCATCCTCACTCTCTCTGCTGATCTCTTTCTCCCCATCCCCCTCTCTGTGCTGATCTATTTCTCCCCCTCCCCCTCTCTGTGCTGATCTCTTTCTCCCTCTCTGCTGATCTGTTTCTCCCCCTCCCCTCTCTCTGCTGATCTGTTTCTCCCCCTCCCCCTCTCTGTGCTGATCTGTTTCTCCCCTCCCCCCCTCTCTGCTGATCTCTTTCTCCCCCCCTCTGCTGATCTGTTTCCCCCCCCCCCTGCTGATCTGTGTAACGGGTATTCCCGGAGAATACTATCGTTACTGCCGTGCTGTGTAACCTGTGTGGCTCTCAGGGACCTAAGTCTCCGCTGCGGAGCCTGGGGACCATGCATATATTACTATCTCGTGGTGGCGGCGCTCCACCTGGGAGGGATCCCAATGGAGTGGGGGGAGGCCCTCACAGGAAAGAATCACATTAAACGAACAGTGGCAGAAAAGAACTGGCTTTACTGCATATAACACTAGTCCCGTAACAGTATAAAACAATAACGTTGGTGCACTTGCTGAACGGAGTTACCTGCCGAGCACTCCAGTGCTCGGGGCCTGCAAGACTTCACAAGGATCGGCGGATGGAAAAACAAACCAAAACCACCATCCAGGGCGATCCCCCACCCGAAGGCCTCTGCAACGGTAGCGGCGGTATAGGCCCAACGCTCTGGCGGGGTCTATTTCGGAACTTTCTATATAGTAAGGGGCAATGTCCCTGACTGGGGCCGGTCCCTACAATTCTCAGCTGTAGTGACGTAGGGCTAAGTGGGCCTCAGGGGCTGCTAGCCTAGTGCAGAGAGTCACTGACTCCTGCACGCTACCTCCTTCCCTTAGCTGCTCCCGACACCAACTGAACTGCGTATACAATCCCACGCAGGTATCTATATCCTGGCAGGGAGATGCTCCAGCCCTATTGGCTCTATGGCGTCACGTGGGGCGCTCCTGATACTCATGGGAGATATAGTCCCTTACGGTGAGGCCAGCTCCTCGCACGCATCTCCTGCGCATGCACAACTCTGCCGAGCAATACTCAGCTGTGCCCTGCACTTTGAGCCGCGGGGACCTTAACAACGTGACTGCGGCCTTAGCAATGGCCGCACGCGTTCGCGGCAATGGCTGTAAGTGCAAGGGGGGGAACCAGGATACATCCTCCCCCTGGCGAAAATCCCAACGACCTCGCTTCGGGCACAACTCCATATAACCATGTACAAAAGTTATATAATGAAAATAGCACAACGTTGTTATATAATGAAATACTTCAACAACCAATGGCAATATTACTTATCCTCTTTTAGATCAAATTGCTCAACTCAGTGAACATATTTATGACGGAGGTTAGCTTGGCTTTAGCATGCTGCTGAGATTCATAGTGAGGTGCCCCTAATGAATTATACGCTACTCTAATGGGAGGACGTCTCGCTCGCTGACTTTTGCGAGTTTCGGTCTCCATATCTTCATCTTGAGAGATATCATCGGAAGCTGGAGGCCTAGACTCTTTGGCAGCAGGTGGATCAGTTTGAGGAAAGTCTCTCTGTACTTGAACATTGTCTTTTTGCGGCACAAAACTCGGGGTGTTAGGATCTAACGATTGATTACGTGATGAATTCTCTGCAGATGGTGGTTGAACCGCAGACCCATTACCCGTGGCTCCTTCAGGAGGTGCCCACTAATCTCGTTGGAGGTTCCCTCCAAAGGGTCTTGAATTAGTTCCTCTGTGGTCTCTGAATTATCATTAGACTCTTTCTTTTCATTGTCATCCGCTATTGTTTCGGACTCAACTTCTTCTAGTTGTGGTATAGGTAACAGATGATTTCGGTTGCCAGACCTTGATTCTGCCATTCGCGTCACGTATGCGATAGACAGGTAGACCCAGCATTTGGGATTCCACATGGAAGGGTCCCTCTCTCCAGCGATTGGCTAATTTGTGCTTGCCAGGGATCCCTAAATTGCGCAGCAGAACAGCATCTCCCGGTTGAAGTTCTCTGTACCTTACTTTATGATCATACCGTCTTTTGTTATTGGCGTTCAGTCTGGCGGTAGCTCTTTCTGCTAACTGATAAGCCTGGTGTAGACTGTCCTGAAGTCTTTGTACATACTTATAATGAGCCATATTTGGTACCCCATCGGTAGATACCCGCAGGCGAATATCAATTGGCAATCTGGCCTCTCCCCCAAACATCATAAAGTATGGTGTATAGCCGGTGGATTCGTGCCGAGTGCAATTGTAGGCATGGGCCAGAGCCTCCACATGCTTGCTCCACTCCCCCTTTTGGGAATCCTTTAGTGTGCCCAGAATATCTAGCAATGTCAGATTAAATCTTTCCGGGAGTGCATCTCCCTCAGGATGATAAGGGGTAGTCCTGGATTTCTGAATATTCAACAGAG
Organism: Ascaphus truei; assembly: GCA_036426205.1. NCBI lineage: Eukaryota > Metazoa > Chordata > Amphibia > Anura > Ascaphidae > Ascaphus > Ascaphus truei. The sequence goes on from WSYH01003490.1 coordinate 23,887, forward strand.
CCAATATTTCTTTGATCAACTTGCTCTCAAAGTCTCGTCCCTGATCCGAATGCATCCTGTTGGGCAGGCCATAATGCACAAAATATCTCTCCCACAGCACTTTAGCCACCGTGGTAACTTTCTGATCTTTAGTGGGAAAAGCTTGCGCATACCGTGTGTAATGATCAGTCACTACTAGTACATTCCCTATACCCTTCGAATCAGGCTCGATACACAGAAAGTCCACACAGACCACATCCATAGGGCCAGAGCTTTGGAGATGCCCCATCGGGGAACAACGAATGGGCAGAATCTTTCTGTGAATTCATCTTAAACAATTTCGGCAATGTTGTTCAATGGACTCCCTCATTCTGGGCCAGAAGAACCTGTCTCGTACTAAACCCAGGGTCTTATCCACCCCCAAATGTCCATGATCGTCATGTAATGATCGTAAAACTAGGCCTAGCAGTCGCCGGGGTAGTGTAAGGAATCCGCTCCGCGGTTTACTGTTTGTCTTTCCTTGCAGACCTGTGCAATCCTGGAGCACCCCTCCTGATGTTTGCTGCAGCCTGGTTTCACTCACCAAAGCAATACACACTCCCTCTGGTATCTACTGCAGCTGTGCAGCCTATCATTGCAACCTAGACTTGCATTCATTCATTGGAGCAGTACCTGCACACCCCCCTCTGGGGATTGGCCCGCTGGCCTTTAAGTATTGTCTTCCCATAATGCCCCTTGCCGAGCATAGTCCTAACTGGATGTCAACTGTTTTGCCACAAGCTCTCGCTTGTTCCCCTTTGCTGATACCAGGTCACGCCCTGCGTCCTTCAGCTTCCTTCAAGCCGTTTGTTCTCCAATGCTGATACCAGGTTACGTCCTGCATCCTTCAGCTCCCTTCAAGCCGCTTGTTCCCTTTTGCTGATACGGAGGTATCCCCTGCGTTCTTCAGCTTCTGTTCCCCTGTGCTGAAGCAGTGGTTCGTCCCTGCGTCCTTCAGCCTCCTGGATTCCTGCACTGAAGCGGAGGTCTCGTCCCTGGATTCTGCAGTCTCCTGGATTCCTGCACTTAAGCGGAGGTTTCCCTGTATCTTCAGCTTCCTGGTTCCTGGGGCCTACTCTTTCCCTAATCTAGAGAGGCCGTGTCCTGGTTCCTGCGCTGAGACAGAGGATTCCCTTGCCCGCTCAGGACTTTTGCGCTGTAGCACTGGTGCACCCGTGCAGCAAGACGGTGTGCTATTCTGGTCTGCCTACCATCTCCTGTGACCAGTACCATGGGCCATGGTCGTCGCTCGCGCAAAGGCCAACCCCGCGCTCCTAAGCTGAAGCGGGTCTCTACTGTTTCCCTATTGCCGAACTCCTGCATGGACAATGTTTATCCTGACGTCTCCTGTTCTGATCCTGGCTTGTACAACGACGACGCTGTCTTCTCCAATCCTGATCCTGCGACATATGACTACGAACTGCGCAATCCGGATCAGCCTGCGCGGTCTCAGGTCGGTGCTTTTACAACCCCACCTCAGCCTCGCGGTCCGACCCTGGTTTGTGGCGAGCAGAACCTTGACAGGTAGGAAGAGTTGTCGACGATCCGGATGATTATGAAATTGAACAACCCGATAAAGGAGTCCATCAGTAATCTCGATTTTGTCCCACTCTCGCATAAGAAGGCCTACCTCAGTGGAAGGAGCTCGTTTCACTAAGGAGGAATCATTGTACCGTAGTGCTTCGCGGACAGCCGCAGCCGTCGGATCACATGTCTGTGCTTTTACCAACTCCTGCCAAGTGAGGATACTGTTTTTAGTTATGCCCATGCCATCAGGGTGACAGTAAGCCTTTGGAAGGCCTTGTGGTTGACACCCTAAAGAATCCACGACCCTTAGCTCTGAGAAGGCCACTCTGTTATTTACAATAGCTGCCATAGAACACATGGCTCGCATACCTGGTCCCGGGATTTCTTCCCAAGGCCCGTCCTCTGAAATCTCGTCTAACCCCGGTCTTCTAGAGAGTGCATCGGCCCCTATATTGAGGGGTCCCGGTTTATATTGTAGAGAAAACCGGTACGTGGTGAGGGTGGCCAGCCATCTATGACCGGCCGCATCTAATTATGGGTTGTCTGTACATAGGTCATGGGGTTGTTATCTGTTCTGACCTCGAAGGTAACTCCGTAGAGATAGTCATGTAACTTTTCAGATATAGCCCATTTGAGAGCAGAAACTCATTTATGAACACGGATAATGTCTTTCACTGGGTGGTCATAACTTCTACTGGATAGGGCCCAGGTCGAATCCATTAGATACTTCTGATGTAGTAGCGAGCGTCCTCATCCATTAAAGCTGTGCATCTACTTGCAGCTGTAGGAGCACTCAGGGTCAGTCATAATCCGACTGCTGGCGGCTTCGCGTTAAACTCTTTTTAAGCGCAGGTAAACCGCTTCTTCACAGGCTAGTGTCGCTACCGTCCCCCTGAAGTGTTTCTCGGAGTATCTTCTTTCTGACTGGGTTTTGTCTGGTATACTCTATCACAGTTGTTTATGCCGGCCGCATGCTTGAATTCATCCCTTACTAAACCTGCCCGATGTCGACCCACAAAACCGAGAAAGGACGCCCTCAGTTCGCATTACATTCCTCGGTCTCTCGGCCAATTCAAGCCACCCCCGCTTCTACTTTGGCCGGGTCTCGTTGGCCACTTCATCTGCCTACGATCTGTGCCCCAGCATAAGTGACGTTGTGCGACAAGCACCACACTTGTCTAGAGAGAGTTTCACCATTCAATCTGCTTTCGTGACCCAATCGTCCAAACAATACCTTCCATCACATGCCTGTCTCGTGTTCTTCAAGGTGCCCCGAACAATCAATTATGTCGTCTAAGTATACCTAGGACATTCCGCAAGGACACATGTCGCAACGTCTTCTTCATAAGCCATTGAAAAGTAGTGGGGGCGGCGCACAATTACCCTTGGGTGCATCCTGTTAATTGATGAAACCAGAAGTACAAAAACCCACCGCCGTCTTTTCTTCCTGTCACTGGGGTCTCATGGTTAGCTTGGTAATACCGCAGACCGAAGAGGTTGCCATGCACGCTAACCATTGCTTCCCTGGACAAGGCACTGAGGATCTCTTCTATGGCGTGGTAACGTGTATTGCTATAGCTATCGCATCGTATACGTATATTCAAGTTCTCTCAATATGTGCAGCACACAGGCTAGCAACCGCATTCTTCTTACGGACCACCACAATCATGGCGAGGCATAAGGGTCATTCTGAGCGATAACATTGGCCGGAGGCTTCGCATTTTCGTGCAGGACCACCCGCACATCTCTACAGACTCTCGAGTGCTAGACGGCGAGAAACTTTCTCTGAACGAGTCCTCAATCTTTAGCGAATGGATACTGGAGCCTTCACTATGCATCCCACTCCTGTCTATAATCCTGTAGAAAAACTCCTCGTCTCTCTCGTTCAACTGATCACATAGCCTGCCTCTCTTTCCATCCTCTTCCATCCGGGTGGACTCTCCAGAATCAAATTGGGAGGTCTTCAGTCTCGCTTCCTCACAACCGTCGCATAGACATTGTCTGTAAGTCGTCTACCGGATCACCGGTACAACTCTAACTTACCACACCGATTGCCGCTCTGCTCAGATGACACCCTATGTGAAGTGACGTTCTGTAGTGGTCCACGCTCAATTTTCGCAGGGATTCTACGATGACGGCACATCTCGACTTCTTGGTATCTCTATCAATACCCCAGATGGAGGGATTCAGCTTCAGAAGGGTTTCTTATAGCGAAAATATTATCGATCCTGTTTATAACACCGTGTGGGGGTAGCTCGATACAGGGCGGCACACACACTTACTCCCCTGGCGTAATCTTCAGATAACCGGCTGGTTCTAGATTAGAAGTATATCCGCCATAACTCTTCTTAAATATGTCCGACACAATACACTTCTCGCTTCTCCAGTAGTTACCAGGGGCTATGTTCCAAGGAGTCCAACCGTAGTTCAAACTTCACCGTCTACTTTCAGAAGGAGCGAATCACCTGACGCAGTGACTAATGTCTGTCATTGGTGGCCGCAGTATGATGGGGCTCTTGGGTTCTCGTGCCTCAGGGGCAGCACTCAGAGCTTCAACGCACATCGAGATGTCGTATCTTTTAGTGTTCGACTGGAGGAATGTCTAACTTGACCACTCATAGTTCCTCAATGGTGTCACTTCTTTTGCTCAGCTTCCCCCATCAAGTCATCTTTTTTTGGGCAGACTGGCAAGGGCAGTGTGGCTAAGGTGTTGATCTTAAAATGGCCAATTAGAAATGGTCACCAGTGGGATCCAGTTCATAATGCTGAAGTAATAGATTCCCCTTCCACAATTACCTGATTAGTGGGCGGGTCCTGACTGTCAATAAACGCCTGATTGGCTAATTTTGTTGCGCACAACCTCTCTTGAGTCTTCTCGGCCGCACTCGGTAAGGCCGATAAGAAAGAGTAGCTGCTTGCGCCGTACGCATGTAGTCTGGCCAACCGTATAGGGTTTCGCGAGGATTGGGCAGAATCTGCAGAGAGGTCCATCTTCCCCCACAGTTGTAGGCATCGTATTCCGCTGATGGGGTCTTTCCTTTCCCGGCCTTATAACCGGGGGGGTCTATCGGACATATCAGTGGCTCTTACGTCTTTCTGTCTCCCTTTAGGTAAGGGGCTTCTTTTGTATCCTCCCTTGCACTATCCTTTGGCCTTTCTTACGGTGTGGCAAATGCAGTTGAACTTCATGCTTTCTGGATATACCGCTTAACTCGCCATATTTTGGGTGGAGTGATGAACGAAGCGGGCACCCGCGCCTCAACATTTGGCTGTAAGGTCCTGGAGCGAAACCTCCCATAACTGGTCTTGTATCTATAACTGTTCCATTCCGCATCCACCTTACAATCTTTTGGAGCAAGAGTTCCTACATACAGCTGGAGCTTTGCGAGCGAACTCGATAAGTCTTTCTCCTTCCCCCTCCTTTTTGGCCGAAGAGCTTTGAATTTTGCCATCACCCATCTTCTTCGTTCTTCACACACATAGGACGTAGTGAGGCATGCTACTAACTCTAAGGCCGTCACCTCTCCTTTCATCTTTCTCCGCTGCTCCGACCAGTCGCGCCACTGGGTTCGTAGGCTCTGCCACTAGGCCTTTGCCGTTTGACGCCTCCGTAACATGTCCTTCCGCTAAGATCTGGACAGATGATCTTTCCAGTGTTTCAATCCGCTTCCTCTGTAGGTGTCGGGCAGTGTCCCGGAAACTGCGATTGGAAGTGAGAGTATTGTTTCAATAATTTGAGGGTCATAGTTTAGGTCAGTCGGGAAATCCCCTCAGGGATGGGCGCACTTTCATTCATTCATCCGCGACTTTCCAGTGGAAGGGCTTGAGCTTTGTTGTTGCCTTCCGGGACGGGCGATGGTGATTTGTCTCTGGGCCCAACTAGATGGCTCCTCAATTGACCACTTGGGAAAAATGGCACTCAAATTGGCGAGAAACACGGGCATGAGTAATACTTGAGATATGGACTATCGTCTGCCATGTGTAATAGATGGGGTTCTCCGCACCATTTCAGTTGGGGATAGCGGCTATGCGGTGCATATCGCTCTTATTTCATGTAAGCTGCCAATACTAGTGAATAGTCCTTCCGGGCGTGGCCTCAGGGCCTTGTAAAATTTGTGGTGCCATGGTCTCGATTTATCTCACGGCCCTGCCGTAAATAATATGGCGACTCCGTCACAAGGTGTGGGTCTTTCTCGTGACCTCCTCGCTCTCGCTCTCAAAGTGTTACATCCTCCCCCAGCACTATCCCTATTGAGCTCGTATTTTTGCTCGCGAATGCTGTGAACGGAGTTCCCTACAGCTACTCATGACTACGGTTTCCCTGACCTTGAGGTCCCATGCATTGACTTTTTCCTCGGTCTGTACGGGAGAACATAATGAGGGCAACTTAGGAAGTTATACACAATTTTCCTAGGCACCCAGGTATCTATCTCAAGTTGCAGCGCCTTTCCAATGCACACGGTATTCCCATAGAATCCTTTGTTACATCGACGTGCTGGTGTAACCTGTGCGCTCAGAGAACCTAGTCGACGCTGCGGAGGCCTGGGACCATACATATATTCTATCGTCGTGGTGAAAATCCCTCACCTGGTAGTGACCCAACGGAGTGGGAGAAGGCCGCTCACCGTAACGAATACAGTAAACGAACATTTGAAAGAACAGAACTGGCGTTACTGCATATTAACTGGTAACTGTTAACAAACAAACTAACAAGGTGTCCCTTCCCTGATGGGACAACTAAATACTGCGGTTAGCAATCCTCTTTCCGCTTACACCGGGTGATCCCACTCACCATGTCCCTAACCCTCACACATCTGTCCACAGTCCCTTTGAGGAGAAAAACACATATGACTTGCGTGGCGTCACTATTCCTGTAACAGTATTAAACAATAACGTTGGTGCACTTGCTGAACGAGTTACCTGCTGAGCACTCTGCAGTTCGTGGCCTGCAACGAGCTTCACAAAGGATCGGCATGAAGAACAAACCGAAAACCACCATCCAGGGCGATCCCACCCGAAATAAGGCTCTGCAAGGTAGGCCGGCGTATAGCCAACGCTCTGGCGGGGTCTATTTCGGAACTTTCTATATAGTAGGGGCAATGTCCCTGCTGGGGCGTCCCTACAATTCTCAGTGGTATTGACGTAGGGCTAAGTGGGCCTCAGGGGCTGCTAGCCTAGTGCAGAGAATCACTGACTCTCTGCACGCTACCTCCTTCCCTTAGCTGCTCCCGAACCAACTGAACTGCGTATACAATCCCAACCGTCAGGTTCTATATCCTGGCAGGGAGATGCTCCAGCCCTATTGGCTCTATGGCGTCACACGTGGGGCGCTCCTGATACTGCTGGAGTATCTCCTTACGGTGAGGCCAGCTCTCCGCACGCATCTCCTGCGCATGCACAACTTCTGGCGAGCAAACTCAGCGGTGGCCTTGCCCTTCGAGGGGCAGGGCCGGGACTCTTAACAACGGGGCGACTGCTGCCTTACAATGGCCCGCATGCGTTCCCGGCAACGGCTTTAAGTGGCAAGGGGTGGAACAGGCACACTTTTTCCCCGCTTCTCTCCCCCTCCATCACCCCTCCCCCTCTGCTGATCTGTTTATATCTATTTCCCCTCCGCCCTCCTCTGCTGATCTCATTCTGATTCCCCCCCTCTGCTGATCTGTTTCGCCCCTCTCCCTCTTCTGATCTGTTTCTTCTCCCTCTCCCCCATCCCCCAGCATTAGACCCTCTGCTGATCTGTTTCTCCCCCCCCCTCTGCTGATCTGTTTCTTTCTTTCTTCTTCATCCCCCTCCCCCCCCCCTCTGCTGATCTTTTTTCTGCCCCCTCCCCCAACCCTCTCTCTGTCTGTTTTCGCTCTTCTCCCCTCTCTCCTCTTCTGATCTGTTCTCTCCCCTCCCCCCACCCCCTCTGTTGATCTTTTCTTCTTCCCCCTCCCCTCCTCTGCTGGATCTGTTTCTCCTCTCCCCTCCCCCCTCTCTGCTGATCTGTTTCTTCCCCTCCCCCACCCTCTCTGCTGATCTGTTTCGTTCTCCCCCGCCCCCCCCACCCCCTCGGCTGATCGTTCTCCCCCTCCCCCCTCTCTGCTGATCTGTTTCTTCTCCCCCCTCCCCCCCTCGTCCTGCTTATCTTTCTCCCCCTCCCCCCCCTCTCCTGGCTGATCCTTTCTCTCCGCCTGCTCCCCCTCTCTGCTGATCTGTTTCTCCCCTCCCCCCTCTCTGCTGATCTGTTTCTTTCTTCCCTCCCCCACTCTCCTCTGCTGAGCTGTTTCTCTCTCTTTTCTTTGCTCCCCCTCACCCCCTTCTGTTGATCCTGTTTCTCCCCCTCCCCCCCTCTCTGCTGATCTGTTTCTCCCCCTCCCCCCCATCTGCTTATCTTGTTCTCCCCCCTCCCCCCTCTCTGCTGATCTGTTTCTTCTCCCCTCCCCCCCCCCCCCTCTGCTGATCTGTTGCTCCCCTCTCCCCCTCTCTGCTGATCTGTTTCTCCCCCTCCCCCACCCCCTCTGCTGATCTGTTTCTCCCCCTCACCCCTCTCTGCTGATCTGTTTCTCCCCCTCCCCCCTCTCTGCTGATCTGTTTTCGCCGCGCCTCCCCCCCTCTCTGTGATCTGTTTCCCCCTCCTTCCTCCTGGCCCCCCTCTCTGCTGATCTGTTTCTCCCCCCCCTCCCCGCCTCCTGCTGATCTGTTTCTTTTCTTTCCCCTCCCCCCACTCTCTCCTGTCTGATCTGTTTCTTTCTCCCTCCCGCCCCTCTCTGTTGATCTGTTTCTCCCCCTCCCCACCTCTCTGCTGATCTGTTTCCTTCTTCTCCCCCTCCCCCCCCACGCGGATCGTTTTCTCCCCTCCCCCCTCTCTTCTGATCTGTTTTCTTCTTTCTTCTCCCTCCCCCCCCACGCCCCGCCTCTGCTGATCTGTTTGCTCCGCCTCCCCCCTCTCTGGTCTGATGCTGTTTCTTCTCCCCCTCCCCCCCCACCCCTCCTCTGATCTGTTTCTCCCGCTCCCCCCCTCCTCTCTCTGATCTGTTTCTTTCTTTCTCCCCTCCCCCCTCTGCTGATCTGTTTCTCCCTCCCCCTCTCTGCTGATCTGTTTCTCTTCTTCTTCTCCCCTCCCCTCCCTCTCTGGGCTGATCTGTTTCCCCTTCTCAGTTGGCTCTTTTGCCAGCAGTTTGAATCAGGGTGAAGTGGGAGGGAATACAAATGGGGTCTCTGGGTGTTGTTGGGCTGGGTGTGGGTCCCTCCGGAGGCGTAAAGATAGGGTGACCATCGTACGGTTTTACCGGTACAGTCGCTCGGGTTTTTAGGCCCTTACGCTTTTAAGAAACGAAAAAGCCTGTCCCGGTTTTTTTTGTCCCTTTTTTTTGTCCCTTTCCCGGTCTTGGCGGTGCTAAGTTCGCGGTGAGGAGAATGTGGGCGGCGGCGCGGCGGCGGTAAGTATTTTTCTATGTGCGTGTTAATTGCAGAGATGCCGGGGGCGGGCTTAGAAGGGGCCGGCCGCCTTCAGGGGATTGATGAAGGAGCTGCCGGGGGCCGGGACTTAAATGCCGGCCGCCCCAGGGGATGGTTCAGGCAGGTCAGAGAACCGGGGGGCGGGACTTTTTTTTCCGCTTTGTGCATAGCCACGGTGTCTCCCGGCTTCCTCTGTGCGCGTGATTGTCCCCTGCTTCTGTCCCGCGGTCCAGCCAGGGGGGGGGGGGTATAGGAGGTGGTACGGGGGGTGGCGCCTGTTTGTACCAGTCTTGTACCTTTGCCCCCCCCCCCGCGCTCTCCGCATTGCTCCCTCCTGGCGGCTTCCCAGCATTGCCCCCCCGCACTCTCGCAGCATTGCCCCCCCCGGCGCTCACCACCAGTGCCCCCGCGCGGGGGCGCTCCCCTCTTGCGCCCCACGTCGCTCCCCCACCATTGCACTCCCCCTGCACTTGCTCCCCACCATTTTCCCCCCCCGCGCTCCCACTTTCTCTTTGTCCCCTCATGGCTGCGCCCCTATCTTTTCCCCCCCGGCTGCTCACGGCTTTGCCCCCCCCCCCGCGCTCACAGCTTTGCCCCCCGTCGGGCTCACTTCCCCCCGTCTCCCTTGGTGGGGAGATGGGCTCGGGGTGCGCAGTGTTGTGCGAGTTTGCGCGGGTGCAGGGGGCTGGCGGTCGGGTTTCAAGGTGGAGGCCGTGGTGTATCTGTGTGTGTGTATCAGTGTTGTGTTTGTGTGTGTGTATCAGTTTGTGTGTGTGTGTGTATGTGAATATGTGTTTGTCTGTGGTATGTGTATCCGTTGTATGGTATGTTTATCAGGTTTATGTGTATCAGTGTATGTGTGTGTGTATCTGTGTGTGTGTATCAGTGTGTGTATCAGTGTGTGTGTATCAGTGGGGTGTTTATCAGTGGTGTGTTATGTGTTCAGTTTGTGTATCAGTGGGGTGTGGGTGTAAGCAGTTGGGGTTGGTGTGTGTGTATCAGTGGGTGTGTGTATCGTGGGTGTGTGTATCAGTGGGTGTGTTGTGTGTGTGTATCAGTGTGTGTGTGTGTGTGTGTGATCAGTGTGTGTGTATTCCGTGGGTGTGTGTGTCTCCTCCTGTGTGTGTGTAGGTGGTCTCCTCCGTGTGTGTCTCCTTTTTTGTGTCTCAATGGGGTGGGTTGTTGTGTAAACCTCAGTGGGTGTGTGTGTATCACAGTGGTTTGTGTGTGTCTCGTGGGGTGTGTGTTGTGTGTGTGTGGATCGTGTGTGTGTGTGTGTGTGTGTATCATTGGGTGTGTGTGTATCTGTGTGTGTTTCTGTGTGTATCGTGTTTATCATTGTGGGTGTGTGTGTATCATCAGTGTGTGGGTGTGTGTGTGTATCAGTGAGTTGTGGGTGTGTGTTATCAGTGTGTGTGTGTGTGGGTTTGGTTTTGTAGCAGGGCATTGTGTGTGTGGTGTCTTCATTGTGGGTTGTGTGTATCCTTGTGTTTGTGTGTTTTGTGTATCAGTGGTTTGTGTGTGTTTGTCTCAGTGGTTGTTTGTGTATCCGTATTGGTTTCTTTTATATCTAATTCCTTTGGTTTTTGTTTTGTATGCATTTTTTGTGTGTGTGTGTTTTGTTTTTTTGTGTTTTTTTTTGTTTTTTTTTTTTTCTCGATTTATGTTTTTTATCCGTTGTTTTTTTCTCTACATTTGTTTGTTTTTTTCTCCTTTGTTTTTTTTTTTTTTTCTCCTGGTTTTTGTGTTTTTAATCAGTAATCAGTGTGTGTGTGTGTGTGTGTGTTTGTGTTGTGTATCATTAGGAGTGTGTGTGTATCCATTTATCAGTGTGTGATGTGTAATCAGTATCATGTGTTGTATCATTATCAGTGTGTGTGCTCAGTGTGTCTGTGTTTGTGTGTTTGTGTTTGTGTTTGTGTGTGTGTGTGTTTGTGTGGGTATCAGTGTGGTTGCAGTGGGTGGTTGTCTCTCTTTCCCCTCTCTCCCCCCCCCTGTCCTCTCTCCTGCCCTCCCCACCCTGTCTCCCACCCTGTCCCGCCCCTCCTTCCTCCCTCCCCCCCGGGTCTCCTTCCCTCCTTCCTCCTTTCCCCACCCTCTTTCTCCCACGCTGTCTCCCTCCTTCCCATCCCCGCCCAGTTTCTCCCACCCTGTCTCCCTTCCTTTCCTCCTCCACCGCTTTCCTCCCACCCCTTGATCTGCCCCCCCTTTCTCTCCCTCTCCTCTCCTCCCCCCCTTTCTCCGCTCATCTTCGCCTCCATCCGCACCCCCCACTTCTCCCCCTTCCGGTCTCCCCTCCCTGTCTCCGCCTTCTCGTCCCTCCCCCCCTACCTTTCTCTCTCCTTCCCTCCCACCGCGCCCTTTCATCCCGCCCTTTCTCCCACCCGCTCCCTCCTTGTCTCCTCTTCTTGTCTCCCGCCTTCTCCCCTCCTTGTCTCCCTCCCCACCTGTCTCCCACCTGTCTCCCACCGGTCTCCCACCCTTCTTCTCCCACCCCTGTCTCCCTTCCCTGTTTTTTCTCCCCACCTCTGTCCCACCCTGTCTGCTCCCTGTCTCCCTGCTCCTGTCTCACCATCCGCTGTCTCAAAGATCTCACACTCAACAAACGGTGTCTGAGAACTCCTCCGTCCTCCCCCCTGTCCCACAAAAAACTCGAACAAAAAGGGAACTAGAAGGTTAGGACCTCCCTGAAATCCTCCCCTCCCGTGTTTTCACACCTTCCCGTCCTCCCTTCCCTCCCTCCGTCTCACCCTCCCTCCCTCTCCCTCTCACCCTCCCTCCCTCTCCCTGTCTCACTCTCCCTGTCTCCCTGTGTCACCCTCTCATACTCACCTCCCTGTCCTCCTGCTACCTCCCTTGTCCAACTCCTCCTGTCTCACCCTCCTGTCTCACCCCTCCCTATCTTGCCTCCCTCCCTGTTCCCTCCCTCGCCTCCTCCGCCCTCATCCCGTGCATCGCTCTCCCTCCCTGTCCTGTCTGTCTCCCTCGCCCTCCCTCGTCCTCCCTCCTTCGCCGCCCTTCGCGTCCCCTCTGCCTTCTGTCTGCTTCTCCCTCCCTCGGCCCCCCTTCCTGGCTGGTCTCACTCGCTCGACCCTCCCGTCCTGTTGTCTCACTCCCTCGCGCGCTCTCCCCTCCGCTCCCTCCCCTCCCTCCCTCTCTCGTCCTGCCTCCCTCTCCCTTCTCCTCTCCCAATCCCTGTCTCCCTCCGATCTCCCCCCATCACTGTCTCCCTCCATCCCTGTCTCACTCAATCCCGTCTCCCTCCATCCTGTCTCCCTCCATCCCTGTCTCCCGCCCTCGCCGCCTCCCTCCCCTGTCTCCTCACCCCCCTCCCTGTCTCCATCACCCTCTGTCTTATCTACTCGCCATTACCTACAACCGAAGTAACCTACTAGCGCTTTCTGCCAGATCGTGCTCAAAGTTTCACGCGGGAGACATCGAATACATAAGGAACAATCCCCTCAGTATAGTACCGTGAGGGATGCGATCAGTAAGATCCCAGGCGGGATTGCTGCTTTTAGAATTGTGAAGAGGGGGCATCCTACACTGGTTAGGGTTCAGAATCATCACAACTGGGTTTTTTTTTTTGTTCGATTATTGATGTACACACACACACACACACACACACACACACACACACACACACACACACACACCACCCCACACACACCACACACACACCACACACAACACACACAACACACACACACACACACCACACACACACACACACACACACACACAACTATCTCTCAAGGTAGTAAAGTATAAGTGTACGACACTAAATAAACTTTTTTATCTATTGATATCTATATATATAGTATTATAAATATATATAAATAAATAAATAAAAAATGTGTCCCGGTTTATCATTTTCAAAATCTGGTCACCCTAGTAAAGAGGCTTCAGGGGAAAAAAAAGCCCCCGTGTAATTAGGGTGACCAGATTTTCAAAATGAAAAACCAGGGCACATTTATAAATATTTTTTTTAAACAAATTACATCACGTTATGCCCCCCGTTGCCATGACAACGTTGCACTGACATCAGGTGGTGACATGTTGCCATGACAATGTGGCATCACGTGATGCCTCGGCGCCATAATGCGTCCCGTTGTCATGTCAACTTGATGCCGCGTGACGTCACGGAGCGTCTCGTTGTTATGGCAATGGGCATTACGTGACGTCGCGCAGCCATGTTGATGGAATTTGGAGGGGAGGATACAGCCAAAGGCAAGATAAATAAATATATAATAAATAGATCTAAATGTTTTTGTTATCTCCGGGTTAGCCTTCAATAGAAGCTGGGAACCCTGGCTGCGGTGTGTGTTTCTGTATACAGAGGTGGTGAAAAATATATTGTGACTACAGCTCTAAAGCTTCTGTACTTATAGTGATTACCAATTAATAGTTATAAAAATAACCTTTTTAATAAACAAAAAGCTGCATTGGTAAACTACTGCCTAGTACGGACAGGAACAATACATACAACTAATAAACCTGGCGCCAAACAGAAATATACACCGACTGTGATACCCTGACCATCAATCCATGTCCAAATGGAAAGTCCTGTGATCCTCAATGAGACTGCACAGATGATCTTGCAAACCATGAAACGAGAAACAAGACACATTATGTGACGTCAGCTGTTTGGTCTCTCTACGGTGGCTGCTTAGGGTCCCAATGGTGAACAACGCATTTCGACTGGTCACAGTCTTCGTCAGGTTCAGAATGCAGTCTGACGTCACAGCCCGGCACCCGGACGCGGGGGGAGTGGATTTCACCTGAAGCAGACACTGGAACGGACCTCTCTGCTGCTGCTGCTAGGGTCCTTGTTGCTGTAAGTGAAGACTTTTTTCATTGTGTATTTTGTAATAAAGCAGTTTTCATTTTATACACCTGCCCCCATATCATTCTTTGAGGGGATTTCCCCCACCACCCTGGGAGTGCTGAGGGCAGACAACATACTGAATGAGATCTTGCATCATCGCAGACTGAACAGGATACCTCTGAGTACCAGCACTCACATAGGGCCGTGTGAGTGACATGTATATATTTATTTACCCTATCACACCTTCAGGTGTAGGAGTTGGCACACGAATCGGGTCAGCCGGCACTGAGCACTTATTTATATTACACCATACTGATACTGGCTGTCTCTTTGTGCATTTACACTGAGGGAGAGTCCAAGCAGAAGCGGAGTGTGCAGTATCCAGACGTAACCAGCAGGATTCCTTTGAGTACCAGCACTCTCACACAGGGCCGTGTGAGTGGAATTTTATTTATTTTTAGTGCATTTCCCCCATCAAATTTCGTGAAGGGGAAGTGCTGGTTTGGGCAATTAGGTCACCTGATCCCCCTTCCCTGCACACCCCACATCTCCCACATGGACTGACTTTTCGCTGTATATGTGTATGTCTATACCGAGGAGGAGACCACCTATCAGACGTAAGAACACAGAAGCGGAAGACGATCGTGTGGGCTCTACCTCAGAAGATCTCAAGATACCATTATACAACAGCGCTCACACAGGGCCGTGTGAGTGAGATTTTACCTTTATTTGCAACACTCATTCCCCAGCTTTATGCTCTAACTGGGGCCTTAGACCCTCTGAGCAGCAAGCACAGCACTTATAATTTGTTTACTCTGATTTCACCTCAAAGGGGTTAATATATCCCCTTACCATCCGTATTGTGCTCACCAGTTCCTCTTTGTCTTTCTTATGTTAAGGATCCCGGATAGAACCTGGTGGGATTGAGCCATAGGAGGAAACTCCACACACAGGGGTATTTATCCCCCAAAGTAGGTATCTTATCTACATTGCTTTTACGTTTTTTTCAAGAGAGCGTCCAGGTACCATCTGTTCTTTTCGAAGCCCCCGAAGTGCCAGACTGTGGTGAAAATGGGGGTAATCAGCGCATTAATAAAGGCAGTGTGCTCGGCTGGTTACCCCTATTTCGCATTGAGGATGAAGGGGTTAATTTTTCATGCACTGTACATGTCTTATTTTCCCCTCTGTCCCTTGTTGTCCCCATTTTGCAGGATTGTACCAGTATGAGCGTGCAGTATAGTACACCCCAAGCGCACACATATGGAAAATATAAGTGTAAGATAAGGGGAACATGTATTTTCAATAAAGTGTATTTTTGCTACAGGTTTTAAACAGGGACAAGCAGGATGAGGTTTTTTATTCTCCTGTCATTAAAATGCACACAAGAACCAAATGTTTTGACACCTATGAGCTGGGCCACTTGCCTATGCAAGCTTCAAAGCTAGCATGCTGGGCCCACGCCTGTAAGTCTCTCTGGAGGTTGCATATCAAAAGACCCAGAGTCAGGTGGGTGTGAATTGGCCAGATGGATGCTAAAGAGGAATTCCTGTTGACCATTTGTGCTAGCTCACATCCTGAGTTCCCCCTTCCAGCCTGAGAGGGGCCAGGTAAAGAGGGGATTGCACCTATGCTAAGTAGCCAAGGTGGCGTTGTCGCAAATGCTCTGTGTGAACAGGAAATCCCTACTGCCCACTCTCCAAACTGTGGGCAAGTAGGTGATTGGGGAATGATTACTTTCCCAAGAGGGGGATTGGGTGGGTATGTTGGCGATAGGCTTCCAAATCCTATATACATCCCACCCAGGCTATTCCCATGGTCTTTCGTTTTTCATTCTACCATGTGAGCGGAGTTCCAACACGCTTCTCATAGCGGAGAAGAGCAGCAGCACATTCCTGGAACGCAAAGAGTCTTATTACATCGGAACCAAGGACAGAACTCTGCGTTAGGACACTGTGATTGCTGGGGGTTATCTGATTAATGCCAACGGACCAGAAAAGACTTTGCACATTCACAGAAGGATTGGGCTGGCAATTTATGCCCTTGCGTCACTTAATCAGGATGTTTCTGAGTAGCAGATCCTGTTACTCATCCTGGATATTGGGACCAAACTCCAGACATTGCGTCCCCAGAAATGAGTGGCCCTTTTTACTTAGCAGTGCTACCAAGCTGCTTACAAAGCATGCTCAGAGTTACCTGGGCTGGCTGTAGGATTTGCCCACGTGACATGGCAGGTTCTGATAGGAGGAAGATAATTCCTTGCCAATCGGATGAGGCTAATGTAAAACCCCACAGGCCCTTGTCCTTAAAAAGGCCTGTAACACTCATTCCTGTGGTGTGGTTGTGTTGTTGTTGTTATTGCTGTTGTTACCTGATTTCTTCAAGCGGATAAGATCTAAGTACAGCGGCTACGATTCCAGAACGCAAGGGGTTAAAAACATCGCAACAAGAAAACTAGCCCTGCTTCAGGATTTCGTTAGCCCTGGGGATTCTGGAACGAACCCCAAAGAACCAGAAAAGACTTTGCACATTTACAGAAGGATTGGGCTGGCAATTTAGGCCCTTGCAAAAGGACTACATTTTAAAAGACAATCTTCTGGTGCTTTGCACCTCTCTGGACATTATCCCCTGTTCCTATACCAGTAAGTGTAATTATTAAGTGTTTTCTGCAGTTGTCGTGTGTTTGCCTATCAAGGGAATAAATCTCAGTTTATTTTGCTCAACTTGTTCTGCTCAATTGGGATCCACAAAATATAAATTTGTTAATAAGTGCGTCCATCGTGGCACACATCCCCTATACCAACAGGACACATAGAGTCAGGGCCGGCAGCTCTGCACAGAGCACATCCCCTATACCAACAGGACATATACAGCCGGGGCCGGCGGCTCTGCACAGAGCACATCCCCTATACCGACAGGACATATACAGCCGGGGCCGGCAGCTCTGCACAGAACACATCCCCTATACCAACAGGACATATACAGCCGGCTGGTTACCCCTATTTCGTATTGGGGATGAAGGGGTTAATTTTTCATGCACTGTACATGTCTTATTTTTCCCTCTGTCCCTTATTGTCCCCATTTTGCAGGATTGTAGGTGCTTGCAGTATAGTACATCCCAAGCACACACATATGGAAAATATAAGTGTGAGATAAGGGGACCAGGTATGATCAATAAAGTGTATTGTTGCTGCAGGTTTTAAGAGACAAGCAGGATGAGGTTTCTTTTTCTCCTGTCATTAAAATGCACAAGAACCAAATGTTTTGACACCTAGGAGCTGGGTCACTTGCCTATGCAAGCTCCAAAGGTAACATGCTGGGCCCACAGCTGTAAGTCTCTCTGGAAGTTGCATATCAAAAGTCGCAGACGAACGGGATAACGCAACGTCTGATTAGCGCATCACTCACATAGGTCCGTGTGAGTGACATGTATTATTTATTTACCCTATCGACAAAAAACCTTCAGGTGTAGGAGTTTGGCACACGAATCGGGTCAGCCGGCACTGAGCACATTATTTATATCCACATACCCCATCTGATACTGGCTGTCTCTTTTGCATTTACCTGAGTGAGAGTCGCCCAAGCAGAATCGGGATTTGCAGTATCCAGACTTAACCAGCAGGATTCCTTTTGATTACCAGCGACTCTCACACAGGGCCGGTGTGAGTGGGAATTTTGTATTTGATTTTTAGTGGCATTTCCCCCATCAAATTTCGGTGAAGTGGGAAGTGCCTGGTGGTTTTGGGCAAATTTAGCCGTCAACCTGATCCCACCTTTCCCTGCACCAACCCAGATCTCCCACCACTGGACGACTTTCGATGTATATTTGTAGTTTCTATACGAGAGGAACCACCTACAGACGAACAGAGACACAGCGAAGCGGAGCCGATCGTGTGGGCTAATGACCCCTCAGTAATGAATCTCAAGATACATAACAACAGCGCTCACACAGGGCCGTGTTACTGTGAGTATTGTGACCTTATTTTTGGAAACCACTCATTCCCCAGCTTATGACTGCTAAACTGGGGCCTAGACCCTCTGAGCAGCAGCACAGCACTTATAATTGTACTCTGATTTCACCTCACAGGGGTTAATTATCCCCTTACATCCGTATTGTTGCCTCACCAGTTCCTCCTTTGGTCTCTTCTTAGAGTCCAAGGATCCCATAGAACCTGGTTGGATTGAGACCATAGGAGGAAACTCCAACACACAGGGGTTTTATCCCCAAAGTAGGTATCTTATCTACATTGCTTTTAGTTTTAATTTTTCAAGAGAAGCTCCAGGCTACCATCTGTTCTTTTCGAAGCCCCCGAAGTGCCAGACTGTGGTGCAAAATGGGGTAATCAGCGCATTAATAAGGCAGTGTGCTCGGCTGGTTACCCCTATTTCGCATTGAGGATGAAGGGTGTTAATTTTCATGCACTGTACATGTCTTATTTTCCCTCTGTCCCCTTGTTGTCCCATTTTGCAGGCTTGTACCAGTATGAGCGTGCAGTATAGTACACCCCAGCGCAACACATAGTGGAAAATATAAGTGTAAGATAAGGGGAACAGTATTTTCAATAAAGTGTATTTTGCTACAGGTTTTAAACAGACAACAGGATGAGGTTTTTGTATTCTCTGTCTTAAAAATGCACACAGAACCAAATTTTTGACACCTATGAGCTGGGCCACTTGCCTATGCAAGCTTCAAACTAGCATGCTGGCCCACGCCTGTAAGTCTCTCTGGAGTTGCATATCAAAAGACCCAGAGTCAGGTTGGGTGTGAATTGGCCAGATGGATGCTAAAGGGAATGCCTGTTGACCATTTGTGCTAGCTCACATCTGAGTTCCCCTTCCAGCCATGAGAGGGGCCAGGTAAAGAGGGGATTGCCACCTATGCTAAGTAGCCAAGGTGGCGTTGTCGCAATGCTCTGTGTGAACTGGAAATCCCTACTGCCCACTCTCCAAAACTGTGGGCAAGTTAGGTGATGGGGAATGATACTTTCCCAAGAGGGGGATTGGGTGGGTATGTTGGCGATAGGCTTCCAAATCATATATACATCCCACCCAGGCTTTCCCATGGTCTTTCGTTTGTTTCTCACCATGTGAGCGGATCCAACAGCTCTATAGCGTAGAAGAGCAGCAGCACATTCCTGAACGCAAAGAGTCTTATTACATCGAAACCAAGGACAGAACTCTGCGTTAGGACACTGTGATTGCTGGGGGTATTGATAATGCCAACGGACCAGAAAAGACTTTGCACATTCACAGAAGGATTGGGCTGGCAATTTATGCCCTTGCAAAAGGACTACATTTTAAAAGACAATCTTCTGGTGCTTTGCACCTTTCTGGACATTATCCCTTGTCCTATACAGTAAGTTAATTATTAGTGTATTCTGCAGTTGTCGTGTTTTCCTATCAAGGGAATAAATCTCAGTTTATTTTGCTCACTTGTTCTGCTCAATTGGGATCCACAAAATATAAATTTGTTAATAAGTGCATCCATCGTGACACAGACCCTTTGACGTAGGGGTACCCAAAGGGTTAAGATAGCATTGCGTTATCCAAAATAACATGATGTTACCCATCTCCAAAGAGCCGGCCCTGCTATAACAGCGTTTAGTGAATCGTGCCCTATCTCTCCCTGCTGTGGATACTTCTCATTGGTTCCAATGACATGTAAAGCAGTGGCACTGTGCTTCCCACAGGAAAAGCCCAAAGATATATAATTTTTTTTAAATGAATCACATTTTAGAAGCAGGATATGTACAGTATGTGAGGTTTACAACACGTGACAATCCCTGATCCACCTCTGTATCTTTGGGTGTAGGTTTATAAGAAATGCTTATCTCTGCTCTGCCTTTTCAAGGAAACCACATGTTGTATTCTCTTTCACTTTCGTTATTACTCACATTGCTGGCCAAAGGTAAAACCTGGGACAGAGATCAGCAGCGAGACGGAGAGGCAGGGGCAAGAAAGAGAGAAGGAAACATGGCGAGAGGGAGCTAAAATCCCCAGGTAAGAGAGATAAAGGGATAGAGGGAGGAAAGGAGACAAAGGAGAGAGACCGCAAACAGGAAGGGTAGGGACACAGAGAGAAAGGGGGAGAAGAAAAACTCTCCTGTAAGTACAAAGAGGAAAAAACGAGAGCGACACGCAACGATACAAAGAGTGCGAGAGAGGTACAGACACGCACGTTGTCCACCTGTGCGCTTCTGACTGTCTCCACCCTTTCACTGCCGGAGGGCTCTGCAATGGGTTTGTGACAATAGGATATTTAGTTCCCACTCAAGCAGGAGCTGAATGAATATAAAGCTTCCCGATCTCATGGAAGGAGAGCTGTCATTCCATATAAGAAGGTCTCCAGGGTCCTTGTTGAGTTTGCAGTGTGGTGTGTGTGGTCCATCACTGGTCCAGCATCCCCATAGCAGCCATGGACCCAACGGGTGGGATTTAGTGCACCGCGCTTATTGAGTTGTTGGATTGTCCTGTAACGCTTTATCATTGAATGTATCGCTTGTCGCTCAAACAGAAAGAGGGTTCAACATTAAAGCCCCGACCTGCAATATCTGGTTCAGGGTGACCCCTTTGTCCAGGTCGTGTGATACGCGCATGATTTGCAGACCTAGGACGAGCGAGAGACTGAGGTGGGATGATGTATCACAGCTGGACTCTTAGTGGTTGGTACTCCTTGAGACACCATCTAATGAATGGGCTGCAACTTATTAAGTGCCACTGTGACGATGACGGGGTCCCCAGGCCACCAATTAAAGCATTATGCCCAGCTGGGGGGCCCATGAGTCATAAAAGGTGACTGTGGAGTGTCAGTTCTGCAGTCTAGAGCTGGCTGCAGCCCTGAAATTGTATAATACAGTGTGTGAAATGTGCCCTTGAGCTATATTGGGGAATTGTGAGTGTCAGCTCTTCAACCCAATTGAGGTATATAACTGATGGTATAATAAAGATGTATGTGGTTTTATGTTCAGGGTGGAACGCAGCCGGGGGGCCGCGGGAATGTGCACACAGGTCGTGAGAGTAAGGCAGTGACCGCAGCGTGGGGACCCGACCCCCCCGTCCCGCCCCCCCCCCCCGCCCTGTGCACGGCGTGAGAGTCAGGAGTGCCCCGCCCCGGGGATGTGCCACGACATGAGAGTCAGGAGTGCAACCAGCGGGGATGTGCACGGCGTGAGAGTCAGGAGTGCCAACCAACGGGGATGTGCACGGTGTGAGAGTCAGGAGTGCCCGCCAGCGGGGATGTGCACGGCGTGAGAGTCAGGAGTGCCCGCCAGCGGGGATGTGCACGGCGTGAGAGTCAGGAGTGCCCACCAGCGGGGATGTGCACGGCGTGAGAGTCAGGAGTGCCCGCCAGGGGATGTGGCAGGGCGTGGAGTCAGGAGTGCCAAACAACGGGATGTGACGGCGTGAGAGTAGCGAGTGCCAACCAGCGGGGATGTGCACGGCGTGAGAGTCAGGAGTGCCCGCCAGCGGGGATGTGCAGGGCGTGAGAGTCAGGAGTGCCAACCAACGGGGATGTGCACGGCGTGAGAGTCAGGAGTGCCAACCAACGGGGATGTGGCACGGATGCTGTGAGGTAGGGTGCCAGCCCAGGGAGATGTGACGGGTTGCAGAGTCAGTGAGTGCCAACCAGCGGGATGTGCACGGCGTGAGAGTCAGGGAGTGCAACCAACGGGGATGTGCACGGCGTGAGAGTCAGGAGTGCCGCAGCGGGGCCAAGCTGTGCCAGGCGTGTGAGAGTCAGGAGTGCCCGCCAGCGGGGATGTGCACGGCGTGAGAGTCAGGAGTGCCCGCCAGCGGGGATGTGCATGGCGTGAGAGTCAGGAGTGCCAACCAGCGGGGATGTGCCAGGCGTGAGAGTCAGGAGTGCACGCCAGCGGGATGTGCAGGCGTAGAGAGTGAGAAGGAGTGCCCGCCAGCGGGGGGAAGTGTGAATGGCGGAGAACGGTCAGGGAGTGCCAACAGCGGGGAGTGTGCAAAGGCGTGAGAGTATCAGGAGTGCACCCAGCGGGGGAGGTTGCCAGGCGTGAGATCAGGAAGTGCCACGCCAGGCGGGGGGAAGGGATGTGCACGGCGTGAGAGTAAGAGAGATGCCGCCAGCGGGGCGATGGCGGGGATGTGCACGGCGTGAGAGTCAGGAGTGCCGCCAGCGGGGATGTGCCAGGCGTGAGAGTCAGGGGTGACTTTACGGTAAAATATTGTCAGGGTGTGTTTGGGTAGCCTGGGGCCACTGTTATTGGTTACCCCGAAACATGTACTCAGTAATCTCCCCCGATTACTGAGGACATGAGTAACACAGATCACTGAGTAACAGAGATCACGAGTAACTCAGATCACCGGACAAAATCCCCCCTAGAACGCAGTTTGCAGCTCACAGCCAAATTCCCCTGCTTCAGCACAAACCAGGGCAGTAAAACCAGACAGGGCACTTGGTTACATTCCAGGTCCCGGGATATGCCCGATTCCCAGGACCCAGTGACGGGTTCCGTAGCTCGCTCACCAGGGATAAGGTGGAGAGAGTTGTAGGGGTTAAATTCTAAGTTAAAGCGTAGAGTGTCAGCTCCGCAGCCGACTGCAGTCCTGTGAATGTGTATAAGACTGAGGTTTGTTTGATTAAAATGGGGGCAGGGGGTTAATGAATACCCAAACCTTACACCGGGTCCCTAGGATAAAAAGGGACAAGACCCAAGTAATGCCCAGGTACCCCGAGTCCAGGATAGGGGTTCAGGGGGAAATCATATCATGTGTTAAATGTATGAATTATGTTAACAATGTTTCTGACTAAGGGGGAGAAGAGATGGGGTTTTAACCATCCCCCAAGATTTATAAGTTAGGTTTTAGGTTTTTGAAGTAATGTCATAGGAAGTCAGTTAGATAAACAACCCATTTGCATAGGAAGCAGTGGGAGCTTCAAAGAGCCATTTGTCCAAGAGGTGTTAAACCTTAGCCTGGGCTTTGAAATGCTTTGCAGGATTCGAAGGTGTTAACCTTTTGGTAACAGGGAGGGGAAACAGGAAGAGAATTGCACTGTGCCATCTGTTAGATTGTCCCTATACCCAGACGGTGCGGCATTCCTTAAGCAAGCAGGATGGCATATGCTAAGTGGCCAGTGGGGGGAAGATGACATTTTGTGCACATGCCCAGTCACTGTTCTGAGGCCAGGCGTATCCACCTGGCAAAAGTATGTGAGTGGCCAGGGAGGAAATTCCCCCGCAGTGATTCGCTGCAGACTGAAAAGATGGGACATGTGAAAGTTTCTAAAAGGTCAGTCAGTCAGTCAGAAAGTTCTCCAGGGAAGTAGGCTTGGCTAGGTATGCTAAGCAGCAGAAGTGCCAAGTTTGCACATGCTCTCATCATACCTTGAAGCTTTGTGCCAGTTTTTGGAATGCCTGGCAAACCTTTGCTTTAGGTGGGATAATTGGTTCCCGAGCAGTGGTTCGTTGCAGACTGAAAAGATGGGACATGTGAAAGTTTTTAAAAAGTCATGCAGTCAGTCAGAAAGTTAGAGTCATCTGAGTTTAAGTTCCATCAGTTCCATCTAAGGCTGGGGCCATAGATGGGTGAGCAGTTCGGAGCCGCGCTGACGCTGAGGCTCGCCTGCTGTAATCTGCGCGATTTCATGCCCATGCAGGCGAGCCAGCGGGCGCGATCGGGAGGCGGGGGGAGACTGAGGGAGGCGGGGCAGTGACGTCGCTGGGCCAATCGCCCGCAACGCACCGACGTCAACGTCACGGCGTCGTGACGTTGACGCTGCTCTGCGCTGATTGGATGTTTTCAGCCAACAGTGCTCTGAAAAACAGTTTGGCTGTCGGATGAAAAATCCAGTGCCTCAGCACGCCTGCGGACGCTCGCGTGAGCCCCCTCTAAAGACATCCTCATGGAGGATGCAGGGGCTCAGCGCGGAGCGTCCGTACGGCTCAGCGCGGCCTGTCCTTCTATGGACTCAGCCTAAGAGTTTCATCTAAATTCCATCATGTAAGCAGATTCATCTAAGCTACAGCGGGCGGTACAGAGACTATTTCATTGCCACTAAAGATTTGTATCCAGCATCCAGTATTTGCAAGGACAGAACTAAATAATTTCATTTGGCAGAGTTATAGGGCTGGCAAGTTGCGCCCCTAGCCAAGGACTATTACACGGCTCCTTTTGTGCAGTAACCCCACGTGTGGGAATTCCTACCTGGAGACCGGATTTCAAAGACTTTCGTTCAGTGGACATTTTATTTCATTTTGCCCCATTCCCGTAAGTGATTATTTGTGATAATTTCAAGCTGTATGTGTTCTTTAGGTGAATAAAAGCAATTTATTTTATTTCACGCTTTTGTTCAATCAAAGGATCCAGGTATAAATGTGTCAATAAGCACTGGTCTACCGTGACAGCCGCCCCTTAGTATATATGACCATATACTGTATATTATACAGCCGGGGCCAGCAGCCCACAGGCTGTTCATAAATACAGATGTATTCAACTTTCCGATCTAAATTGAAACATTGTAAATTTGAGAAATATCTATTATTTCACTTCTCAATCTCAATAGTGCTGCGTTAAAATCAAAAGGCAAAATTAAAGCGACAGAAAGGGCGGCGTTGATAGTCACCATAAACCATCTTTTCTAGGTGGGTTTCCGTTGGGACACACAGTCGAGGCCAAGACTAAGGGCATCTGGATGTGGTGTGTTCCCCATCCCAAGAAATGAGAGCACACCTTGATTTTACTGGACACGGAGGGTCTGGGAGACGTGAAAAAGGCAAGTTGGGAGGAGGTTGCAGAATGTAGCTTTTTAGGTACAGTGTATCTCTCGAGTGACACTGTCCCCCACATGTCTTTTTAGGGTTAAACACAGAATGACAATGCTATTCTCTCCCTGTCCATGCTGTTGAGTAGTGCCATGGTCTATAACAGCAGGGGCACCATAGACAACGACGCCCTGATGAAGATGCAGTATCCTTTGGTATTATGTGACATGGACAAATATAATGACATTGTAACAGGCATTCAAAGCATTGAAGTTTAGAAGCTATGTTTGTCCTCCCCATCTTGTTTACTCTTCCCATGGGACGCTTTTCCGATTGAGTCTGCTCTGTCCAGTAGTATGGGGGGTGAAAAGTTGCGCATTGGCACAGTGACACTAGGTTCACCAAATGTGTTCCCCCTGCTACAGGCAGGCATCCAAAATGATTACCATACTCAGGAAAGAAATGAAAATACATACAGACAGTGGCCTCACCATAGATAATGGTACAGTAATTTTGTCTGCCGAGACACTGTATCCTACTGCAAGAGAATACGTTCCTCGTCCTGCCGAGGAGCACGACACAGCCACAAAAAATGACGACAGACGTAACGGAGAGAGTTAGATAGAAATTGTATAATTAATAATAATAATAATTAATTAGATAAATACCAACCTAATTTTTCATTATTATTATTTAAAAAAATGGCGACAGACGTAACGAAGAGAGTGAGATATAAATGGTATATATTGTATGTAACGTATTATAAGAGTAAGGGAGATTATTGTTCGAGACAGAATGTGATGGGCGAATGGGCAAAGGCGCCAAGTGGTGGCATTCAGACCCCTTTCCTTCCTCATACCACGTCCCAGCACTGTGACTGATCTAAGTGAGTGCATCGTGATGAAATCTTCCACCCACTGCGGGGAAGAGACCGCTGTGGCAGATGGGGAGTGCAGTGGGGTAATGCCCCTTCTTGTTTGGGTTGTACATGACTTCAGTCTGAAGCAGGAGCTGATGGGTAAACCCATCACAGAAGATGAGTACTTGGAGACCTCCCTCAGGGAGACAAAACACGTATGTACCAGCCACGGCCTGTAATGGGGCCTATACATATCTGCAGCTCACACACGTTAACATACATGTGTAATCAGCATCATGTTCTGGAAAAGATTACAGGGGAATTAAACAACATCTCTCGGTCGTGTTACTTGTGTAAGAGGAGATAGCAGTCAAGCACTTCTAGGAACAGTGTTTCACGTATGGGAAGAACCAAGAAAAATCTGAAGATCTACTCAAGGTACAGTAGGTCCCTGTTCTTCCCCACTTTGTAGCCATGAAGCAAGTCATTGTAAATATCTTCAATGCACTAGGAGTGCAAAGAGCTGAACAAATGACTTATTGTACATTATGTATAATTACTTCCATCTGTATCCTGTCCCATAGCACTGAGCCTGCTGATCGCCCCAACGTTTCAGCGACACGGCATCTCAAACCAGAGATTTCACTGGTCTTCTTTCTTTATTTACTGAAACAAACAAAGAGTGAATAAAGTGCTTAATGGTGAATATTAAGTAAAATAAACCTGTTGCTTTAAATGTGAAGTTTGTGCTGCTGTGCTTGTGGAATGGCTCCACAAACCAAGTACTAAGAGAAAAACAAAAAAAGAGAAACAGCGCAAAAAACCTCATGGTGTAGTACATAAAATTATATTGTGACAAAAAACAGGTGAGTATTGCACGTACATCAAATTATATAATTACAAGCAGGACATGTATTTGGACATGTTACCAATCTGTAAACTGCAACAACGGGTGTGGTGACAACGATCACCGGATGAATTCGCCTCTTGTGTCTCCCACATGCAGCCCCAGCAACACTCCACTCGTTCAAGCAGAAATCAGCTGTTACACGGCGTGGGTACAGCAACTGCTGCAGGAAGGTAGGCTCCCCCGCTGGTTCCTTGGCGTCCGGTCAGCATGCACAGCATCCACTGCGTGCGTGCGCCGATGACGTCATCAGATGGCGATGACGGATATCTTGCGCAATCCACAACCAGCCAGGGAAAAACCGGAGATTGTCCCGTATGAAAGGAATAACGGATAAGATAAAACCACAACGGGTAGTACTAGGAATGCGCCCTCTTTTTCCAACGCGTTTCGTACATATAATGCACTTCGTCAGGGATATCGGAGGTCTCTAATTGGGCGCTTCATATACCTATGTCCCTCCTGTGATTGGCTGTTGATTTTGAGTCCAGCCCCTCACCGAGGGAAGGCATAACATATGGAAAGGCTAATACTTTACCCTCAATAAGACATATACATTCAAAATTTTATTAATAGACCACTAAAAAACACTAAACAAAGAAGAAAACTCCATATGGAAAACACTAAAAAATAAAGAAACAAATATTAATAAAAAAACAACATATTAATACCATGTGATAATGTTAAACAAAGATAAGTGACTGATAGTAGACAGATTCGGACCTTTCCCAGAGATATAGAAAGAGAAGTAGGAACACATACCAATTTATTCTTGTTAGTGATCCAAATTATAGTTGGAATTATAACAAGAACTAAAAATTATTAAAAGATTCTTATTAATCTAAAGAAGTAAAATTAATATAAAGACCAGACATCAATTTCCTCATTTAGTCCTAACGGAGACAGTGTTTGCATTTTATAGATCCATAAGCTTTCCTGTTTGGAAAGCATCTTATCTCTATCGCCACCACGTCGCCCTGCAGGAACAATCTGGATACCAATATATCGGAGAAGACTAGCATAATTATTATGTTTAATCTTGAAGTGTCTGGAAACACTATGATTTTCCAGACCAAGTCTGATGTTTCTAGCATGTTCTAGAATTCTAATCCTAAAATAACGTTTAGTACGTCCAATATATTGGTATCCACATGGGCACTGCAGGAGATATATTACATGCCTGGATTTACACGATATGCAATCCTTTACCACAAAGCTCTCTTTTGTGGTATTTGAGGCAAATTGTTTGCGTTCTGTCTTAAGCATTTTACAAGCTTTACATTTTCCAAAACTGAAATTACCACTGGGTTTCTTAGGCAACCAAGGGATCCCCAATACAGAGTTATTTGGGGGTCCAATATCACTTGGTGCCAAAAAATGTTTAAGATTTTTGGCCCTACGGTAAATGAAACTGGGTTGTGGAAAAAGAAAGGATCTAAGGATGGGGTCATTACGTAAAATATTCCAATTATTACTGACAATTTTCTGAATATGTGTACTTACTGAGTTATATTCTGTTATAAAAGGAACTTTAATTTTATCACCTTTTCTAGTGTCATCAATTATTTGTTTGGAATCTTTTTGTAACAAGAGGGGTTCCCTATCCATATTATAGACTTTCTCCAAGGATTTAATGAGAAGAGCCCTATCATATCCTCATTTAATGAATTTATCAAATAAAATAATGGATTGATTATCAAACTCAGTCTGTTGGCTACAATTGCGTTTTATACGCATGAACTGACTTACAGGTATATTGTCTATCCAGGACCTTGTATGGTTACTGGTTGACAATAAAAAGCTGTTGGTGTCCACTTTTTTGAAAAATGTTTTAGTGTTTATATTCAAACCAATTTTGGATTCCAAATTAAGATCCAAAAAATTGATTTCACTTTCATGAGTCTCTGCAGTAAACCTCAGATTAAAATCGTTTAAATTTAGATATATTTTAAACAGGTCCAAGGAATTATCATCACCCTCCCAGATACATAAGACGTCCTCAATATATCTCTGCCAAATAATTACATGGTTTGAAAATGGATTGTTATTCCAAATAAAGAGATCTTCCCATACTCCCATGTAAATATTGGCGTAGCTAGGGGCAAAACGTGTCCCCATAGCTGTGCCACACAACTGGATGAAAAACTGATTCATAAATAGAAAATAGTTGTGTGACAGTATATATTGTATGACATCAACAATTAACTCACAGTTAAGTGGATGTAGATATTTGTCACACATCAGTACTTCCCTGATGGCCTCTATACCCTTATTATGTGGAATACAGGTATATAACGACTGAACGTTGAAAGTTGCCCATCTGTAGTTCTCTTGCCATTTTATTGTTTTCAATAAATTCAAAACGGCAGTTGTATCTTTAATATAAGATGGCAAAACTTTTACATATTTCTGTAAAAAATAATCCACATATTGGGACAAATTAGCCGTCAGGGAATTAATGCCAGATATTATCGGTCTGCCAGGTGGATTAGATAATGTTTTGTGATTTTTTGGCAGATGATAATATACTGGAATTCTGGTGAATTGAACATAGAGAAATTGATACTCTAATTTTGTAATCACTGTGGACTCAACAGCTTCATCAAGAAGGGCCTTCATTTATTGTAAACTCATTCTTTTAATTTTTATAGCCACCTCGCTTATTTCACCCTCCCAATTTTTCTTGGGGTAACTTATTTTTATCAGGATGATACAAGTACTGAGAAAGTAATGACAGAACAAATGATTTCTTGTTTATTATGTATAATTACTTCCATCTATATCCTGTCCCATAGCACTGAGCCTGCTGATCGCCCCAATGTTTCAGCGACACGGCATCTCAAACCGGAGATTTCACTGGACTTCTTTCTTTATTTACTGTCTTTTTTTTTTTTTATAACATAAGTTTTTATTGGTCTCATACACAGATGTCAACATACATTGCTTCCAGCCGATATGTATACCTTAGATTGTATAAGAACCCATTTTCTAATCATACCATAACGGTAACATAGTAAAAACAGTAAGTATGAACAAGTAATCATCGCGGGAGACACAGGCCCTCCTGTTCGGCACAGGTATGCACACCTAGATACATGTAGCCAGACCTTAGCACACCCTAGGGGTCCGATTTGCGACCGGTGGGGGGGGGGGGGAGTCTATGGGTTACACCAGGAAACTCTCTTTTTGTGAAATTGACAACTCGTTTAGCGACCTTCCTACACACTGTGCACAATCACACATCAGTGCCTACAGTTACAGTAGGTGTTCCCAGTTCAGATATGTTATGTCAATTAAATAAGGTCTCTCAATTTAAATTATTCCTGTGAAGAAAGGCTGCTGACAAGAAATGAAACTAAAAGCCTGTCCTGTTCCTGGAAACCTGGGCAGGGCATTAATAATCCTTTATAAATAACCAAACCTGTTTGTGAAGATGCTGTGAGATCCCTGACACTGACAAACATTTCCTCCTGCTCAAACTATCAATTACATTCAATCCACTTATTAAATACTGAATGCAACCTGTGGGCTCTTCTGATGGGACATGGGATAAGGATAACTTTCCTCTTAGAGTTTATTGTAGATGTGTAGATAGGTGGATTGTCAGTAAGGACTCGGAGGACCTTGTGTCTGGCCAGAGCTACTCAAACTGCAATCCAGTATAATAATAGCGTGAGCAGGCCTGTGAATTCCTCAATTATAAGTGTTCGTGTATTGATCGATGATTGTGGTTGAGAGACGAGAATTTACCTGTTGTTCTCCTGAGTGAGTGCCTTCGTAGGATATTGACGGCGTTTGGGACGCGGAATTGATAGCTAAGTCGAGAGCACGGCCAGCATTTTATCAGGTATTTGGATTCGTTGACTTATCTCAAACGAATTTAGCTTAGTAAAGGTGAGTGGGATTGGTTTAATGCTTAGGCTCAAGGTCGCCGCTCCCCGTCCGTCTAGCGCTCTCATGCACACATAGCAGGACAGGCGGCTGGCAGCGTATGACATCACATCACATTGTGACAGCACGATGATGCGGGTCTTGTAGGGTCCTATGTCGGGTGTAGCCCGCGTGATTACTAAGTTATGAGTGAGTTGCGTTGGAGCGGATAAGGAGAGGGAGGAGGGGAGTGTTGCCTTCCATTGGTCGAGATTTCGGGGCGGGCGCGGGGGAGGAGGGGGCGTTGGCTTCGATTGGAGAAGCCTGGAAGTGAGACGAGACCAGCTAAATCTCCCTTCCTAGAACACCCTTTGTCCCCCCCTATCCCCATGGGCTCGGGCCTGCATGAATGCGATTGAGAAAGTAATCACAAGACAACAGCCAAACATCATTCAGCACATACACGCAGGCACACTACATAACGCACACCACGTAGGGGCTATGCCTCTTCTCACCTGCACAGTCGACACGCACCGGACAGTAAGCACATCTTGTCACACACAACAACACACACACCCACAACACCACCACACAGGCACGGCAGAGCCACGCAGGCAACCGGTCGGCTCATTACGACACAGCCATTCACCACACACATCCCAATTACAAGACAGGAGGGGGCACTCCGACACTCTCCCCCGCTCCCCGACAAACCCTCCCTGCTCCCGAGCCTCCCCCTCTGTCGGCGCACACCACAACCACGTGACGAGCGAGCTAGGGATTCAAACTTCTTCTTGTATCCCTGCGGCTGACGCGTTCACAGCGTGTAGTGAGACTGTACAGCCAGGGGGGACGGGGACCGGTCGGGGAGGGATTCCCCCCTAATGGTGGGAAATTCTGTGGCAGCGCGCGAGCACGTCCGGGGCGCCAGCGGGGGGTCCAGGCCTTAGCCATGAGAAGGAGATTCAGTCAGGTTGGCCTCCTTTACTTTTCCTAGGAATACATGTTGATTCACTCTTGGTGTAATTTGTTATTCTTCCACTTTTGTTTTGGGCCATCTTTGATATTGGATTCCCTTCTTCTTCTCTATTCCTGCATACATGATTGAGCTCTTCTAAGGGTGACTTATGGGCCTCCACAGCGAAACAAAGTGGGGATTGATGACAGAGCCTGTTATTGTTTTGAAAAAGAACTTTTTCTTCATCCAGTATTTTTCTTAATCTCAGGTATTTTGAGTAAGGGCTCATTTATTTTTCCTTGGCTTGAATGTGGGGGAGTTAAGATTGAGATTCTCATCTCCATGGGCATGTCCGACCAGGCCACAGCAATATCTTGATAGTGCACAGTATGGGTATTGCTTGAGGGAATATAAAAATATAGTTATATACGGGCAGTGTAACACATGAGGGGAGAGTGAAAGTAAATTCCCGTTTGTTGGGTTAAGTTTATCCATCCATCTGCCAAATGCAGTTCCTCCAGGACCTTTGATACAGGCGGCCTACGGATCTCCTTTCTTTGAATGGTACAGGCCCAGTCTATCGTGTTTGGTCCATGTTTAGTTAAAATCACCTCCAATTACAATCCTACCTTAGCTACTTTTTTTAGGGATACAGAAGAATTTAGTGAAGGAATTTGGCGCTCGGGTTTTCATAGGGGGATAAACATGGCGAGGGTCCAGGGGTCTTGACCGTATGTAGAGATCCTGCTAGGGTAGATTCTTCACATCTCATACATGATTTAGATTGTTGGTATTAACTTTAAAAGGAATTTTGTATTAAATAGAATCGTAATCCATTTTTTTTGTGCCTGGTGAATTAGAATAATCTCAAAACCTGTTGTATTGTTTATCAAGTGAATGAAGCGGATATTGTGCTCTGTAAAGTGCGTTCTTTGTAGGAGGATTACATTGCCTGTATATCTATATTCTGTCATGGCCCTATTTCTCTTACAGGGTTCGTTAAGACCCTCTGACATTATTTGATATAATTATATTGCCATAGCTTACATGGACAAGAGCAAAATTTTATTTTATTTCAATGTGGTATTAGGTAAATGATGATTAGTGAAGAGGAATTCACTCTGTTTTGAACTGTTCTGATGTGATAGGGTAAGTATAGGATCTCTTATATAGGAAAACGGCCGGGGGGGTGGGGAGGACGAGGAGTAAAAAAGGGGGGGTCGGTGGGGGGGAAATGTAGAGCTTTTGGGGACAATTTCATGTCTGTAGCTCGGATTGCCTTAGATAAAATGCGATGAATGGAGATACCAAGGATTGAAGAGATGGGAGATTGCACTTCAGGATGCATCACCTCTCGTGAGTGGTCTCGGAACAACAACAGGCCATGGACAGAGGGACCTCACAGAATTTAATGAAATCACTGTATAGTTAAACAGCGGAACATCCAACACAAATATATTTACCAATAACTTACACTTATATGATCTTTATATATTTATGATCTTAATTTTGTTTGGACATTCTACTTCCCTGCTTATGTACGACTTTCTTGTATTTAAGAAAAACACATTGAATAACAACAATACAAAAATCGATTACATCTCAAAAAGCGTCTGAGTCCTTAGGACCCCCCAATGACGGCCTTCAATCGGTTCCCGACAGTGAACCAAACGATATCATCCTTCAGATGTTATGCTCTCAACCGGAGACTGTCAGGTCAGGGAGACTTGGATATGCCTGCTCTCTTTGGGACGATGGGGGAAACATTGAGTGGAGATTCCAAAAGACCAGCAGGATTAACTTACTAGATCATCAGCGAATCCTACAAAGGCACACCACACCGGTCTTGGCGGTCTCAGAAGGGCCCTATTTTGCTCGTCTCTGTTCTTGGCTATTTCGATTTATTAGCCTCCTCAGGTGTTGTGCTGCATCAACACAGAGTCTCATGAATGTGCCGCCTTCCGGAGCTCTCAGGCAGTGCGTTGCCCCATTCACACCCATCAATCGACGAAACGGGAACCCCCACACGGTATTCGAATTTCCCTTCCCCTCAGGGCTGAAGGATATGTTGCAGCCTCCTGCACTCTCGGCGAGGGTGTGGAAGAAGGCCGGGACGATTGTAGGGTGATATTTCAAACGAAGTGATCATTGTGACTTACGGACCCTTGGGATTGCTGCCCGCCAAAAAAAAAAAAAAGCCCTTCACCTTGCTGAAGTAATAAAATAATCGGCGCGGCACATCAACATTATTGGGGGGTCACTCAGGGGCGGGGTGTAAGTTTTGGACAGGAGGCTCTGTGGACTAGTCTCGTCCAGCAGTAAAGACGATTCGGGCCATGCGTCGGGGAGTGTTCAGAACGCACTTTGTGTATGAATAGATGTTAGGCTCCAAGATTGATTTTGGTATTCCTCTTGAATCTTAAATTCTCTCCTCACCTGTTTCATAGGTCTTTCTTGTCGATCTGTCTAATTCAACCAACCCTAGACTGTAAATAGTCTGTGTTTTGGGTGAGAGAGGTGATGGGTGGATGGCGAATAGTCTCATCTAATTTTGTTCCTTAGAGTGAGCCGTCTTATTCCTACAGAGGATAGATAGTCCGGTTTTTAACCTCGTGAATTTTCTACTTGCAGGCAGTGTTCTTGAAGCTCTCACTATAGGTCAATATGTCCAGTTGTGTTGCGATTGCGGACACGTTACCCTCCTCCACGAGAGTCCCGACCCATCCGTTTCTTCTTGTTGTATTGGAGGACGAGGTCTCGGGGATCCTCATCGTCTTAGCTAAGATAGGATACTAGGTGCTTGATCTTTCCTTGATGTTGATCTTTGAGTTTTGGGCATAGGTGTTGGGTAGTCTGTAGTATAGAGAGTTAAAGAAAATTTGTGTTGGAGTTTATCTTGTGTTTTCTTTCTTGGACTAGAATGGATGTGCTTATGTGCCCTGCCTAGGCTGACGATCCAGTCTGTTACAGCACTAGTCATTGTGGTTCCTTTTATACTTTTTCTACTATGTATTTCTTTTGTTTGGTTATTTATTTTTGTATAAACGAGTGTTGATTGGAGAACTTTGATGGTAGATCTGATTTATCAGATTCTGCATTGCGGAGGGGAGGAAGGAGGGCAAGTTTTCTCCACCAGGTGGAGTCTTCTATGCCTTAACAAAATGTTTTGCGAACTATCATGTTTTGAAGGATTGCTAGGGACACCTCTCCTCCCGACCTCCTCCTCACCTCCCCTCCTCTCTCACGCCCCTGCCTCGTCCTTCGGTAACTCTGCTGATTAGACCGGGAAGAAGTCCCTCGCTGCGTACGGGCTCCGAGCATCTTGGGAGCCCAACCGACCCGTTCAATTCACAATGCAGTGTTCCTTGCAGGATCTCTCGTCGTGAGAGGAATTGAGAAATAAGAGCGTAGTAACTCTGTTGCGGTCCTTATGGCGTCTGGGCTCGACTGCAGCTCCATCCGGATACAGACGGTATGCCCACTCACAGCTCTGACGTCACGTCAATCTTGGATAGCCACGGATGGTCAGGGAGATTTCACAGGACACACGGAAAAATTTGATTTTATATACACATACTGTTACTATCTTCCCAATGAGGTTCCGGATAAGATAAGAATTGTTTTTTATTTGATTATTTGTAGTCTCTAAATTTTGGGTTGTTAGATTGGTATTTTATTTGCGGTAGTTTTTCTCCCTTTCATATGTGGAGTTACTGAACCCGGGAATACACGTCCCCAGTACCCAAATCTGTGTAGGTGTCGTTATTAAGACTAACCATTTTTTCCCATGTAGCAAATCTGCCAGACTTTATTTTTAACTTTGGAAATTGAGGGAATCATTGTTTGTTTCCATACTGCCGCTAATTCGCGTCTTGCGGCTGAAGATATGTGGCACAGTAATTTATTTTCATGTCTCGTGAGGGGGTAATATGGTTTGTTTAAAAGAAATAACCAGGGATCCATTGGTAGGTCCAAACCGAAAAACCTTTGTGACCACATTTTGATTTCCAGCCAATAAGCTGCTATGAATGGGCACCCCCACCACATATGTATAAATGTGGCTTGTACTCCACATCCTTTCGGACATGTAGTTGGGTACTCTGGGATGAATTTAGCTAGTCTCATGGGGGTTAAATACCACCTCATCATAACTTTATAGGCATTTTCTCTGATTGTGATACACATTGATGATGTGGCAACTTTTTGAAAAATATCATTCCAGTCTTCCATGTCTAATACCTCCCCCAGGTCATCCTCCCATTGTAGCATATATTTCAGTTTTTGATTCATTTGTGGAGGGGGGCTAACAAAGTATCCATACAATTTAGATATCAGTCCAGGTGTGTTACTATCTGCTAGACAAAGTGACTCAAATCTAGTTAGCAATTCGGGAGGTCGGATTTTGTTATAAAAGGCTTTAAATTGAAGGTATTGGAGGAACTGATTGTTTGGGATAGCCTTTTCTTTGTGGAAATATACAAATGTTCTGGGAAATCCTTCTGAACCTACATCTTTTAATCTTGTGATACCTGCTATTTTCCAGTCTATAAACCTATTACGGCCTATTCCT
Organism: Ascaphus truei; assembly: GCA_036426205.1. Taxonomy (NCBI): domain Eukaryota; kingdom Metazoa; phylum Chordata; class Amphibia; order Anura; family Ascaphidae; genus Ascaphus; species Ascaphus truei. Next base: position 59,594 of record WSYH01003490.1, read on the forward strand.
GGACCAAATTCTGGGTTATCATATAGTGGTGTCATAAGTGTATTCCGTGTTGTAAGGAAGTGTCGATTTGCAACTGAGTTCCATAATTTGAGGTAATGGGCAATAATGTGGCTGGATTTGAGTATTTCGGGTCTCTTTCTCACTGGGGACCATAGAAGATCACTTAATTCGACTGGGGCAACTAAATCCATTTCCAATGATACCCAGCGTATGTGGACTGGATTAGAGTGCCATAGTATTAGTTGGCTTGTTTGGGCTGCTTTGTAATAGGACATAAGGCATGGTAGTCCCAGCCCTCCTGTCTTGTTTGGTATATTTAAGATTTTCTTACCACTTCTTGGTGTTTTATTTTTCCATATAAATTTGTTTATTATAGACTGTAGATTTTTAATTTGCTCCAATACCAATGGAATGGGTAGAGTTTGGAAAAGATACAGAAGACGGGGCAATATGTTCATTTTTATACTGTGTATTCTGCCTATCCATGATATAGCGTGGCCGGACCACTTCCCAATATCAGACTTAAGAGCTTATAGGACCTTTGGATAATTCTCCCTATACAGAGAACTATAGTTTTTTGTGATAAATATCCCTAGGTATTTGATCGTATTCGGTTGCCATTTAAAATCAAAGTTTAAAGCAATCAATTTAATTTGATCTTTAGACAGATTTAGATTTAGTGCCTCAGATTTGTTACTATTGATTTTGAAACCTGAGATATCCTTAAAAGACGACAGAGTGGAGTATAAATTTGGAAGTGAAGTTTGAGGTTTGGTTATTGTAAGGATCACATCATCTGCATAAAGTGCGATTTTGTATATCTGACTCTTCACCTGAACTCCTGTTATATTTGGGTTGTTTCTTATGTTTGCAGCTAGTGGCTCCATACAGAGGGCGAATAGCAGTGGAGATAAGGGACATCCCTGTCTGTTTCCATTTTTCATAGGAAAGGTCTCAGAGGAGAAACCTTGGGAGTATATTTTTGCAGATGGTGTAGTGTATAAAGACTCGATGGCTCTAAGGAAAGGGCCTTCCAGTCCAAATGCCTGCAATGTTTTTGACATGTATTTCCAATCGATTCGGTCAAACACCTTTTCGACGTCAAGGCTCAGGACCATCGATGGTATTATATTTTTGGTAGCTAATGACACCAACTCAATAATGCGTCTGGTATTGTCCGCAGCTTGTCTTCCAGGGATAAATCCCACCTGGTCCGGATGAACCAGAGATGGGAGAACTTTATTTAATCTAATAGCTAATATTTTGGAGAATATATTTAAGTCTGAGTTTATTAAAGAAATTGGTCTGTAGTTCTTACAGTCTGTAGGGTCTTTTCCATCTTTAAGGATTAGTGTTATGGTTGCCTGGAGCATACTGTTGGGAAATTGGGAGTCTATTAGTATAGAGTTGAACATATTTAATAGTACTGGGGCGAGGATATGAGATAATTTTTTATAGTATAAGTTCGAGAAGCCATCGGGCCCCGGAGCCTTAGCCGGTTTGAGATCTTTAATAACCCTGAGAACTTCTTCGAGTGTGAAAATTTGGGCTAATTTGACTTTGTCGTCTGGAGTAATTATGGGGAGATTAGCTGAATCTAGGAAGTTTTCCATTTTGGTTGTTAATTGTTTGCTTTGTTTAGTCTTATTACCATCATATAATTTGGAATAGAAGGCCTGGAATTCCTTAATTATAAGTGTCGGATTTGTTGAGAGAATACCTGATTTTTGTCTGATTGCGTGGATATTACGGTTTGTTGGAATTGATCTAAGTCTAGCGGCCAGCATTTTATCAGGTTTATTTGATTTCTCAAACAATTTAGCTTTAGTAAAGGTGAGGGATTGTTCTGCCTTAGGCTAAGGCCCCGCTCCCTCCGTCAGCGCTCCTGCACTGCAGACAGGCGGGGCGCTGACATACACAGACCGCGATATGCGGTCTGTAGGGAGTGGGAGCCGGAGCGGGAGGTGGGCGGGAGTGGGAGGCTTGAGCGGGAGGGGGGGCGTGGCTTGAGCGGAGGGACCCGCTACTCTCCCCCCCCTCCCCCCTCCCTCCATGGGCTCGGGCTGGAGCTGCTGATTGAAGTAATCACAAGCAACACACACACTCATACACACACGCAGGCACTCATACACACACGCAGGCACTCTCTCACACACACACACGCAGGCAAGCACTCATACACACACACACACACACACACACACACACATGCACGCAGGCACGCAGGCAGGCACTCATACACACACACACACACATACAGACAGAGGCAGGCACTCCACACTCCTCCCCGCTCCCCGAAACCTCCCCTGCTCCCGAAGCCTCCCCTCCTCATTGGCTCACAGCCACACCACGTGACGCGTCGAAGCTAGGGATTACACTTCTCTTGTATCCCCTAGCGGCTGACGCGTCACAGCGTGTAGTGAGCTGTACAGCCAGGGGGGACCGGGACCGGCTCGGGAGGATTCCCCTAATGGTGGGGAAATCCTGTGCAGCCGCGCGAGCCGCCGGGCGCAGCGGGTCCCAGGCCTTAGCCATGAGAAGGAGATTCAGTTCAGTTTTGGCCTCCTTTACTTTTTCTAGATCAACATGTTGATTCCCTCTTTGGTGTAATTTTGTTAATTCTTCCACTTTTGTTTGGGCCATCTTTATATTGGCTTCCCTTTCTTTCTTTCTATTTCCTGCAATACTGATTAGCTTTCCTCTAAGGGTGACCTTATGGGCCTCCCAGAGAACAAAGGGGGATGATACAGAGCCTGTATTGGTTTTGAAAAAGAACTCTTCATCCAGTATTTTTTTAATCTCAGGTATTTTGAGTAAGGACTCATTTATTTTCCATTCGGCTGAATGTGGGGGCATGTTAAGATGTGAGATTCTCATCTCCACCTGGGCATGATCCGACCAGGCCACAGCACATATTCTTGAATATGCACAGTATGGTATTGCTCTAGAGGAAATAAAAATATAGTCTATACGGGAGTGTGAACCATGAGGGGGAGAGTAGAAAGTAAATTCCCTGTTTGTTGGGTTAAGTTCTCTCCATCCATCTGCCAAATGGAGTTCCTCCAGACCTTTTGATCAGGGCCCTACGATCTACCTTTCTTTGAATGGTTACAGGCCCAGTCCTATCAGTGTTTGTGTCCATGGTTAAGTTAAAATCACCTCCAATTACAATCCTACCTCTAGCTACTTTTTTTAGGGTACAGAAGAATTTAGTGAAGAATTTGGCGCTGGTTTCATTAGGGGCATAAACATTGGCGAAGGTCAGGTCTTGACCGTATAGAGATCCTGCTAGGGTTAGATATCTTCCATCTCCATCTGATTTAGATTGGGTAACTTTAAAAGGAATTTTGTTATTAAATAGAATCGTAACTCCTTTTTTTTTTTGCTGGTGCATTCGAATGAAAAACCTGTTTGTATTGTTTATCAATGAATGAAGGGATATTGTTCTTCTTAAAGTGCGTCTTTTGTAGGAGGATTACATTGCTCTTATATCTCTTATATTCTGTCATGGCCATTTTCCTCTTACAGGGTTCGTTAAGACCCTTGACATTATGTGATATAATTACTATTGCCATTTATATGGAAAGAGCAAATTTATCTTATTTCTCAATGTGGTTATTAGTAAATTGGATGATTAGTGAAGAGGAATTCACTCTGTTTTGAATGTTCTGAATGTGATAGGGTAGTACTCTATTATATGGGAAAAGGGGGGGTGGGGAGGAGAGAGAATAAAAAGGGGGTGGGGGGGAAATGTAGAGCTTTTGGGGACAATTATGTCCTGTAGCTCGATTGCCCTTAGATAAAATGGATGAATGGAATACCAAGGATTGAATAGAGGAGCTTGCACTTAGGTGCATCAACCTCTCGGGAGGGTCGGAACAACCAGGCCATGGCAGAGGACTACAGAATTAATGCACATCATGTAATTTAACAGCGTATAACCAAATATTTTAACAATAACTTATCTTATCTTATATATATATATTTTTTGATCTATACTTTTCTTTTAACACCTTTTCCTTATTTAAAAACACTATGAATAACAACAATACAAAAATACGATACTCTCAAAAGCGTCTGGTCCTTAGACCCCCCAATGAGGCCCTTCCAGGTCCCGACAGTGAACCAACGATATCATCCTTCAGATGTATCTGCCTCAACCGGAGACTTCAGTCAGGAGACTTTTATATGGCCTTGCTCTCTTTTGGGACGATGGAGGAAACATTGAGTGGGATTCCAGACCAGAGGATTAACTTCTAGATCTCAGCCGAATCCTCCAAAGGCACCACCGGTCTCTGGCGGTCTCCAGAAGGGCCTATTTTGCTCCGTCTCTGTTCTTGGCTATTTCGATTTAGTTGAGCCTCCTCAGGTGTTTTGTGCATCAAACCCAGAGCTCTCATGAATGCTGGTCCGCCTTCCGGACTTCTCAGGCAGTGCGTTGTGCCCTCCTTCACCACCATCAATCGAAACGGGAACCCCCAACGGTATTGAATTCCCCTTCCCCTCAGGGCTGAAGTGATATGTTGCAAGCCTCTGCATCTAGCGAGGGTGGTGGAAGAAAGGTCCTGGAAGACTTGTAGGTTGATATTCTCAAACGAAAGGATATTTGTACCCCTGATTGCCGCAAAAAAAAGCCTCTTTCACCTTGAAGTAATAAAATCTGGCAATCACATCTATTGGGGGGTCCTCAGGGCGGGGTTTTGGACAGAGGGCTCTGTGACATCTGTCCAGCAGAAGAGATTCGGCATGGTCGGGGAGTGTTTCAGAAAGCCACTTTAGTATGAATTAAGATGTTTCAGGCTCCAAGATTGATTCTGGTATTCCTCTGAATCTTAAATTCTTCCTCCTCTCCCTGTTTTCAGAGTCTTCTTGTCGATCCTCTAATTCAACCACCCTAGACTGTAAATGTTCTGTGTTTTTGGTGAGAGAGTGGTGATGGCGAATAGTCTCATCTAATTTTGTTCCTAGAGTGACCGTCCTTTCTCCTAAGGAGGATATGTCCCTTTTTACCTCGTGAATTTCTACTTGCAGCAGTGCTTTGAAGCTCTCATATAGGTCAATTATGTCCTGTTGTGTTGATTGCCGGCACGTTCCCTCCTCCACGAGTCCCGACCCTCCGTTTCTTCTTGTGTATTGGAGGACAGAGGTCTAGGGGATCCTCTATCTTTAGCTAGATATGATACTAGGTCGCTTGATTTGATCTTTTTGAGTTTTGGGGCCATGTTTGGGTAGTCTCGTAGTAATGAGAGTTAAAAAGAAAATTTGTGTTGGATTTTATCTTTGGTTTTATCTTTGGCTAGAGATGTTATGTGTTATGTGTCCCTGCCACGGCTGAGTCCATCTTTTACACACTAGTCATTGTTGGTTCCTTTTACTTTTTCCTTATGTATTTTATTTTGTTTTGTTATTTTATTTTTGTATAACAGAGTGTTGATTGGAGACACTTTGTGGTAGATCTGATTTATCAGCTCTGCATTGGGCTAGGGGGAGGAAGGAGTGCAAGATTTTCTCCACCAGGTGGCAGTCTTTCTCTTTAACAAACTGTTTTTGCACTTTCATTTTGAAGGCTTGCTAAGGGCACCTCTCCTCCCCTCCTACCTCTCCTCCCACTCCTCTTCCCGCCCCTCCTCTCCTTCGGTTAACTCTATTAGCGGGAGAAGTCCCTCAGCTGCGTCCGGCCGCCATCTTGGGAGCCCAACCGACACCGTTCATTCACAATGCAGTGCTTCCCCTTGAGGATCTCTCGTGTGAGAGAAAAATGTCTTAACTCTGTTGCCGGTCCTTATCCCGGTCCTGCTCACTCACCTCCGGTAAGCCGGTATGCCAACCTCTCGTCCAGGTCACTGGATAGCCGGAGGTCAGGGAGATTTCACAGGACCAACGGAAAATTTGAATTTTATATTATATATGTTAACTAATCTTCCAATTGAGGTTCCGGATAAGACTTGTTTTTTATTTGTATTTGTAGTTTAAATTTTGTTTTTAGAGGTATTTTAGGGTATTTTTCTCCCTTTCCTCATGGAGCTTAACTGACCCGGGACTACACCGCTCCCAGTCCCCAAGGTCTCTCAATTTAAATTATTCCTGTGAAGAAAGGCTGCTGACAAGAAATGAAACTGAAAGCCTGTCCTGTTCCAGGAAACCTGGGCAGGGCATTAATAATCCTTTATAAATAACCAAACCTGTTTGTGAAGATGCTGTGAGATCCCTGACACTGACAAACATTTCCTCCTGCTCAAACTATCAATTACATTCAATCCACTTATTAAATACTGAATCCAACCTGTGGGCTCTTCTGATGGGACATGGGATAAGGGTAACTTTCCCAGAGTTTATTGTAGTTGCTGAGAAAGGTGGATTGTCAGTAAGGACTCAGAGGACCTCGTGTCTGGCCAGAGCTACTCAAACTGCAATCCAGTATAATAATAGCGTGTTCTTGTATAGCGCTGCTAGTTTTACGTAGCGCGTTACAGAGACATTTTGCAGGCGCAGGTCCCTGCCCCGTGGAGCTTACAATCTATGTTTTTGGTGCCTGAGGCACAGGGAGATAAAGTGACTTGCCCAAGGTCACAAGTAGCCGACACCAGGAATTGAACCAGGTTCCCCTGCTTCACACTCAGTGCCAGTCAGTGTCTTTACTCACGGAGCCGCTCCTTCTCCCAGGTTCCCCTGCTTCACACTCAGTGCCAGTCAGTGTCTTTACTCACTGAGCCGCTCCTCCCAGGCTCCCACGCTTCACACTCAGTGCCAGTCAGTGTCTTTACTCACTGAGCCGCTCCTTCTCCCAGGCTCCCCTGCTTCACACTCAGTGCCAGTCAGTGTCTTTACTCACTGAGC
>WSYH01003491.1:0-24755 GCA_036426205.1 Ascaphus truei
CCCCCACACTCTCTCTCTATCTCTCTCTCTCTCTCTCTCACCCCCACTCTCTCCCTCTGTCACCCACACTCTCTCACACTCTGGATCTCTTATTTACCCTATATATCTTAACTGCCCTATACTGCACCGAAATAACCTATACTGCTTTCTTCCAGATCTGACTCAAGCTTCACACGGGAGACATCGGAACCCCCCCTAACCCAGAAGACAGGTAGGGAACACATCCCCTCCAATGTATAACATTGCGGGAATGAGGGTACCTGGACATTGAGGGACTGCGGATCAGATAAGATCCCAGGCGGGATTGCTGCTTTAGATATTGTGAAGCGGGGACATCCAGACACTGGTTAAGGGGTTCAGGAAACTAGTCATTCACACCTGGCTTTTATTTCTACACACACACACACGTAACAAGGACTAATTGTAGTATAATGTAATACAATAAATACATTTATGTCAAAAACGAATGTTCTGACCAGGAATTTATTAAATGTATTTTATTTATATATTTTATTTTAAAGCGGGGTTGGGGGCGGGACTATGGGCAGAGTTGGGGGCGGGACTAGGGGCGGGGTTGGGGGCGGAGTTGGGGGCGGGACTAGGTGGCGAGTAGATTTTTTGGTTGGGCGAGTAGATTTTTTGGTTGGGCGAGTTGATTTTTGGGTGATTTGTCGAACAATGCATATATATTACATAGGCAACATAACCTAAACCAACATGAGAACATGGGATAGGTGATAAAACATGCACTATTTCACATTTAACTAGATATTAACCTCTCAGTAGCCTAAGTGGTCACCTAGTCGTGGGTTCCCATGATTAGCACACCACTAAGGGGCACTAAGGGTTTATTATGACCTAACAGTACCATACCTACTCCCCTTGGCTACATAAGATAATGTAATTATTTCATGTCACGTGACTTTTATTAACCTTTATTGAAATTGGTAAAGCATTTTACAATATAAAGAAAACACAGGCAAACATATGTTAAACTAATTCTTTTTTAATATAAGATTAGACGTATATGTATAGAGAGAGAGAAAAAGAGAAAGACATACAGTACATATAAAAAAAATATTTATCAAATTCAACTTAGTATCTTCTGCTCTTTGAGGGATATGGTCCCCAACTGTCTTGTACCCCTGGCTGTTTCTTCAGCCCCCATGTTTTCACACCCTTACACAACGGGGCAAGGGCTGGGTGACTTTCAGCACTTGGATCCGTGGTTGCCTCACAGTAGGTAAATGGTGGCACAGTTTTGATAATGTCTGGTGTTTGTGGCCTCCAAATTGTCAAAGTATGTTGTGTGAGGCCACATAACTGGTAATTTGATTATTGATCTGCAATAACAGCTGTTGCAAGTTTATTCCAATTTTCTTAAGGACAGTGTTTTGCTGTTGCAGAAGACCAGTTTGTTCCAACTTATGTACGAACAGTTTTTTTTTTTACTGAATTAATGGCTCTTCTTTCTTTAAGTAATTGTTTTCTTTGTGCACATCTGTTTGCTGCTTGGTAGCTTCATTGTGATCACACACATTCATGAGCAGACCTATGCGGTATGTTATGTAGCTGCTTAGTTTCCACTGATAAAAGGGGTCGCTAATCTGGTGGGTGTGGCCACTGTGGACATCACTGTGGGCGTGGCTGCTCAGTAGGCTGTTGTTCAGCTATTACCAACTCCAAGTGCAGGTGTATTGTTGGTTCTGATTCTTCTGCAGCTGCTGGTGTGGGACTGTCCCTTGCTGGTGATGGCGATTGGCTATCCAAAGAAGGCATTAGCAGACTACTTTGGTGACGTGGTGCATCAAGTCGTATCTTTAAAAAGGTAATATACATTTTATTAGATAAATGTGTATTTATGTAATACATGTTTGAGGTTATTTGCAATTAACACATACAATTATATTTATTAATATACATGTTCACCTATACTATGTGTGTAATATGAACACAGATACATCTCTGATACATTTAGCCTTCCAGCGACCTAAATTGCACAACATTGGTGTGGTTTTGCCAAAAAATTTTAATTTCTTTATTTTTATTGTACTGTAGTTATGAAGCAAACCACATTGTTCAGCTTGGGAGAACCCAAGCTTCCTACCCAGGGTGAAGTAGAAAAAAGGGGGGGGGGGGATACGAGCACTGCAAAAATGACACTCTGGCTAGGGCATGTGCAAAAACATGAAAAAAGGCTTTATTGTGGCTTAACACCCATTATAATTAATGTTCCCCCGTCCTCTCGGCGCGTTTCGTCCAACGGAACTTTATCAAAGAGTATTCCTTGTGTCTGACCAGACTCCTCATTTATAGCCCTAATTACTTAATTGAAACAGGTGAGGGTGTTGCCCATGTTACGGCATCACCTGTAAGGTCATGTGCACTATTGCAGTCCCTACCTTATGTGTTGTTACCTTTATTAGGAATGAGTGGTGTTTACAGCACTCGGGGGGTTAAGCATACTGGAGACAGCTACTATAAGTCCCAAATTAATCTTGGTTCAACTACAGTTGTCTGTGCAGTTATATAAACCATATGATGGTACCTACAGGCATATATGTTGGAGTCCGGTTTCTACAGAATAATGATACAAGGAGAATACATGAGTTTAAAACAATATAGGATACTTACAAAGAATCCACTATAAAAGACTTCCCTTAACAGAGAAAGACACGTATTAGAAAAATCAAATCATCAAGACTGTTTTGAACAACATAAAGATATATTTAAGCAATATAAGCATAAATAAAACAACAAGAAAAAAGACATATATAGCAAAAAAACATAGACATGAAAAAAAATTGAAAAATATATATAAGAAAAATTATTAAAACCATTGTGGACGAGCAGACCCTACACATTATTTAGCTTATTACAGATATAATGCTCTTATCAGAGACTGGTAGAGTGGAGATTTGTTATGTTATTGTTTTAGAGGTGAGGAACTACATTTAATTGCATGTAGGGGTTATAGAAGAATGCCTCTTACATAACCTGGAGCTATATGATTCTATTTTTATATTTTTTACCATATGACAATAAACATAACTATAATGTCGCTGACATTCACAATTAGTCGCGCATACCAATTATCGATACATTTTTGCTTATATAATACCCTCTTAAATACATAAGGAATAGTGTATACCATGTCATACTTCTAATTCATATTGAGATTATGTTTATAATTATTAATGTCTAGTTTTGTTCATATCGGTTCCTCACTCTCCACTCTTTTCACCCTTAACTGTCATTTACAAGAAATGGACCAGTTCCCAGTCTACATTTAATCCAGAGGGGTGGAGACTATTCATACAGTAGATCCACATCATTTCTCTTTTATTCAACTGTTTTAGTCTGTCCCCTCCCCTCTTTGCCACTGGTACGTGTTCAAGGCCTGAAAAAGAAAACCCCTCAAGTCCACCCTTAGGGCACATATTAAAGTGTCTTGGAACGGGGTGCAACGTGTCATTTTTCTTTATAAGCCGCACGTGCTCTTGGATTCTGAGCTTTAAAGCTCTTGTTGTGCGTCCGATATAAATCATGTTGCACCTACACGTAATCATATACACCACGTAGCTGGTATTGCAGTTGATGAATGTCTGTATTTTTTTGGTTCCCTTTGGTTTAATACATTTAATCTCTTTCAATGCATTTGAATATTGGCAGATATTACACCGGCTGCATTTGTAGAAACCTTTAGGTATGTTTCGTATGCCATCGGAAACCTTTGATGAAAACAGACTCGGTGATAGATACGCTGCCACAGATTTAGCTTTGCGGAAAACTAGTTTTGGCCCTTTCTCAGTGATTGATTTAAGATCTTGGTCTAGTTTAAGCGTGTCCCAGTGTTTCTCCACTATTGATCTAATAATGTGTGATTGTTTACTCTGCTGTGTAATGAAGAGTGGTAATGGTGTACCACCCTCCTTACCCCACTGATTCCTTCTGCCAGCATTTGTGGAGAGTAGATCCTCTCTCTTCATGGTCTTAACCAGAGCTAGAGTGTCTAAAAGCTCTTGTTCTTTGTATCCTCTCTCCACAAATCTTGCAACCAGTTTTTTTGACTGTACTTCAAAATTCTCTTCCGTGGAGCACAATCTTTTTAAGCGCATTAATTGTCCCTTGGGTATGCCCCTCTTTAGTGGTGCAGCATGATTGCTGCTTGCCATCAGATAAGTGTTCCTCGAATTGGGCTTCCTGTACACATCGGTCTGAATCTCTCCCTCCATGTCTATATAAATCATAAGGTCTAAATAACAAATGTGGTGAATACTGTGATCATATGTGAAGTGTAAATTATAATCATTAATATTTAAAGACTGGATAAAAGTATCCAGAGCATGTGCATCACCCTCCCAAACAAAAATAAGATCATCTATATAGCGTCTATAAAAGATGATGTGGTTCCTATACATATTTTGATCACCGTAAATAAAAAGTGATTCCCATAGTCCCATAAAAAGATTCGCGTACGAAGGTGCAAATGACGTGCCCATAGCTGTGCCTATAAGTTGTAAATAAAATTGTGCATCATAACAAAAATAATTGTGTGTGAGTAAAAAAGTGATGGATTCAATAAGGAAAACACACAGTGCAGGGGAGAGATCAGATTCATTCAAAAAGTGTTGAGCAGAGGCGCATGCGCGACGGCTAGGAGTATGGCAGACTAACCTGACAGCTCCCTGCCTCGACCCCCATAAAGCCATATACAACCCACAAAAATCGTAACCAAACAGCACAGAAATAAAGCCCCAGACAGCTTAAACAGCCAGGATGTCCCGTAAAACCCCCAAACCTGGAAAAAAACGGGTGATGCCGGAGTATTATGGAGCGGCAGAGCCGCGCGGTGCAGGCGCAGGAATGGCGCCATGTTTGAATGCTGGCTCAGAAAATGAACCTGACGGCGAAGAAGAGGATTTTACCCTCCACGAACAAAGACCGGCTAGGCAATGTGACATTTCGAAACTGTGCAACGATCTCAAATCGTTTTTCCAGGCCGAGCTGAAGGAATTAAAGAGGGAAGTAACTGGACTGGGAGAAAGAACAGGAGTCCTAGAAACAAAAGTGGACCAGTCTATTCGGGCTATCAGACGGCAGGATAAGAAATCCTTGGATCTGCAAGCGCAGATAAATGAATTAAGAGAACGGCAAGAGGACGCAGAAAATCGCGACAGGCGAAATAACCTGAGAATCAGAGGGGTACCGGAGAGCGTACTGGACTGTGAAGCATACATCACACTTTGGGTAGAATCGCTGCTCCCTGAGACCCCCAAAGAAGCACTAGCTATGGACAGATGTCATAGAGCCCTTCGGGCTAAGCCCCTACAAAATGACCAACCAAGGGATATAGTGATTCGCCTACACTATTATAAAACGAAAGAGAGAGTTCTCACAGTCACCAGACCCCTTCCAGTGGTGGAGTATGAGGGGGTCAGGCTATCGATCTTTCAGGACTTGTCTCCGGTCACTCTTGCCCGCCGCCGAACCCTGCTTCCAATCACTAAAATCCTCCGGGAGAAGGGGGTCAGGTACCGGTGGACTTTTCCCTTTGGACTGATGGTGGCAAGAAGTGGCAGATCCTTCATGATAAAGGATGTGGAAGAGGGACCTGCCTTCCTGCACAAGCTGGGACTAGGTGAGGCCCCTGAAAGGTTGACCCCAGAAAGCTCTATACCAGACCCCACCTGGTCTCAAGCCCAAAGGTCCCCCAGGGCACATCAAGATACCGCCTAAAATATGGCATACAAGGACTATATGTTTGTCCTACTGTTGTTTGGTTCGAGTTAAATAGGTCACGAACAACCACCAAACCCTGTAATGTGCTCCCGGTAGCGTTCCCTTAGCGCAGTCCTTCAACCGCAAGACAAAGGCTGTAAAATAAACAATTATAAGAACTCTACTTACCTTGACAAACTATGAGAGCAGCTTGGAAGATCCCAGAGGCATCGGCAGGGAAAAGCATGATGGCTCCCCTCCAAAGAAGATGGCGGCGACACACGAGGCAGCTGGAGCCAAGGTGAGACGCAGGAGCCGGAAGGCAGCTGCAGGCGGGAAACAGGAACGCGCTCACACTCAACCGCCGGGGACGAAAGCTCAATCCAAGATGGCGCCGGACCGGAAGGACGTCATCATGCTCGAGGTGGATCCGGTGAGACAGACGCCATCTTGAGTGTGGCAGCACAGCGGAAGGCCCCAAGAGGTGGCGAAAGAGCGCCTGCTGGATACAACGCCCCGATCAGGCACCAAATAGACAGCCGCAGCCAAAATTTAAATACACGCCCGCGAAAACCAGAAATTGATGCAGGGGCAGCCCCAGAAAAGCCACAGAGGGAAGAGTAGGCAGCGCGAGGGGCGAGACACAGGGAGTTGAGAGTAGAGAAGGAGGGAACACCACAAGGGGAAGGGAAGTATAGCAGGTAAGAGGGCTAACAGTTTAAGTAATCTGCAGGCAATACAAGGAGTATAGCGATAGAGAGAAGAGGGTACAGCAAGTGGTTAGGAAGGCCTGGAAAGTAGCAAAGGAGGCAGCAAAGATAGAAGAAAGAACAGAAAGATAATGCAATAGTGTAAAGAGGGATGACACACTAGGAGGGTATCCATAGCAACGGGAGAGCAGAAAGGGTTCAGACAGCGAGGGGGAAGTAGAAAGGAGAGGAAGGAGGAGGGGAAGGAAATGAAGGAAGAGAAGAGAAAGTTACAGAAAGGGAGGCAGGAAGGTTGTACTGTGCCCAAAACGGATAGAGGACAAGGGAATAGGCTCTAAGTGAAGATAAGGGAATAGCACCTGTGAAAGAACATAGAGCAATAGCCCGGACAGGAATATACAATAAGCAGAGCTGCGAGGGGGGAAGGGATACAAAACCCAGAAGGGAGACAGCCAGAAAATACCGTAACAAACGACCAAGGACTGCAATTGCGACAAGTCCAGCGCTATAGTAATAAGGGACACAGGATCACGGGGAGTTGGTGGGCTCACCCTTAGTTCAGTGGGTGAGAAGAAGTTCTACGTTTATTAGGAGGGGAGAGGCAGGAGAGGTGGGAGGAGGCCTGCCCTGAAGTCGGCATGGGCCTGGCGTTAGTAAATAGGGGAAAATTCCCTATGCACACTAGCGCAACCCTTTGGGTTGGATGTTCGGGGAAAGGAGGTAAACACCCGGCCTCGAGTCCGAACATTCGAATTCTGGACTATAAACCCAAAGGAGGAAATCTGGGCGAAAGGAGGGAGGAAAGAGAGCGCCGAGAAAGTTCATATGTTTTGATTGTTTCTGAGTTTTTCTGTGATGTTGTGTACATGTTCACCCCCATGTTTCCCCGTGTGTGTCCCCCTCCCTTCATCCCTACAGATGGGGTCATCAAGCTAAAGGTGGCTGGTGCTCACGTGTAGCGCAGAAGTGGCCTTGCCAGAGGCGGCAGAGAACAACTACGACAGCCGGAACAGCACAGCTCTGCTCATGAGTAAGGATATAGTTCTAATATCCCATAATGTTAAGGGCCTGAATAGCCCGGCGAAAAGGCGAGTAGCATTTAGAGACTATAGACGTAAGGGCGCAGAAGTACTCTTCTTACAAGAGACACATTTCTCCCAAACTAACTTCCCCAAGTATTTTGATAAAAATTTCCGAACCCATTTCCTAGCATCAGATCAAGTTAAAAAAAGAGGGGTCGCCATCCTAATTCATAATCATATCCCATATAGACATGACAAAACATACCAGGACAAAGAAGGGAGGTTCCTGATCATCACGGGTTCCATCCGAGAAGCTCCAATAACATTCGCTACGGTATACGCCCCAAATGATAACGCCACATCCTTTTTCAATAGCTTCTTCATTAAACTAAGTAAAGTTGCAAAAGGCAATATCATACTGGCAGGCGACTGGAACAGAGTCCTTAACCCTAGTCTAGACCGTTGCTCGACCACTAACAAACCACATAGACAGGACGTATTAACTCTAACTAACGGGATAGCCAATTGTCAACTAATTGACATATGGAGAGAACTACATCAAGGAGAACGAGAGTATACTTTCTACTCTCACCCACATAACTCATACAGTAGGATAGACTACTTCCTCGTGTCTAACGGTATGGTCCCTGGGGTCTCTCGCACAGAGATCCATGATATTTCATGGTCAGACCATGCACCAATAGAGCTGCGGTGCACACTAATTCCGCTGGATAGACCTAGAGCGAACTGGAAACTAAATGAGATCCTGTTAAAGATCCCGGATCTCGGAAGAGAAGTAGGAGCTAGAATTCAGGAATACTTTGAGGAGAATGAGGGTAGTGTAGCATCACAAGCTACATTATGGGAAGCTCATAAGGCGACTCTCAGGGGGACATTGATGAATTTGGCAGCCAAACGAAAAAGGGAAAGAGAGAAAAAAACTAAGGCCCTAGAAACACAAATAGCTGAACTCTCTACCCTGCACAAAGCTAATAAACAGGCACATATACTCAAACAACTATTAGACACTAAAATTAAACTCAACCTCCTCCTCACCTCCCAGGCTGAGAAGGAAATGGCTTGGTCTAACCGGAAATTCTATGAAAAAGCGAACAAACCTGATACACTACTTGCCAATAAGCTAAAAAAGAAGCTTCCAAATAACGCTATTCACGCAATTCGAAACCAACAGGGAGACCTTACCTCCATACCTGGGAAAATAGTGGAGCAATTTAAAGCCTACTATGAAAAACTCTATAATGGGGACAAGGTCACCACAGCAGGAAAACGAGGGACCTATTGTCCACTTTCCTGAAAGAGGCAAATTTACCAACCTTGGCAAGGGCAGAGCGGGAGGCACTACAGGCGGACTTTACCCTGAAAGAACTCAAAGAAGTCATCAAAGCATTAAAACCGGCCAAAGCACCGGGGCCCGATGGCTTCTCTAATCTATATTATAAGAAATATATTAAAATTCTAGCCCCACATATGCTAAAACTGTTTAATGGTATACTAGGGGGGGACTCCTTCCCAGCACAGATGCTCCAGGCGTCTATCTCGGTGATCCACAAACCTGGAAAGGACCCGGCAGACTGTAAGAGCTACCGGCCCATTTCACTGATCAATTCGGACATCAAAATCTACTCTAAACTTATAGCGAACAGGGTGGGTAATGTCCTTCCCAGGTTAATTCACACGGATCAAGTAGGGTTTATCGGAGGAAGGCAAGCGGCAGACAACACCAGAAGAATCATAGACTTGATTGATCTGGCCCAAAAGAAAAATATACACTCTATGGTGTTGAGTCTAGACGCGGAGAAAGCCTTCGATAGAATAGACTGGCCCTACTTATCAGCGACGCTTGGGGCGTTTGGCTTTGGGGGACGTCTCATACGGGCCATCATGGCATTGTATGAGAGCCCTACAGCGAGAGTGAGGCACCAGGGTTTTCCCTCTGAGCAATTCCACATAAAAAGTGGAACGAGACAGGGATGTCCACTTTCGCCGCTACTGTTTGCGCTATGTGTAGAGCCCCTGGCAGCCCATATACGAAATAGCCCTGACATCTCGGGAATCTCAACTGGGGAACATGAGTTCAAGGCCGCCCTGTATGCAGATGATGTCATTCTAACATTATCTAAACCGCTCACGTCCCTTCCTAATGTTTTTGAAATCCTGAACAAATTTAATCATGTCTCCGGCTTTAAGATTAATCAGTCTAAATCAGAAGCCCTCAATATAAATCTCCCCAAAGAAGTCGAAAAACTGATTGATCTTAACTTCAATTTCAAATGGCAACCCTCCGCAATCAAATATTTAGGGGTATATCTTACACGGGACTACAAAACTCTTTATAAAGCAAACTTTCCCAGGTTAATAAAGACGCTGAGAGAGGATCTCAGAATATGGGCAAAGGGGGGCATCTCTTGGATTGGAAGGATACAAAGCGTGAAGATGAATCTCCTCCCAAGGATGTTATATCTTTTCCAAAGCCTACCCATACCATTGGTGCATTCGGACATCCTCTCCCTCCAGTCAGCAATAATGAAATTCATCTGGAATAAGAAAAACCCACGAATTGCTAAGGGTATCCTGACAAGACCCACAACCAGGGGAGGCCTAGCGGTACCTTGTTTGTTCGCTTATTACAAAGCGGCTCAATTAGCCCAAATTCTCCAATGGCACACAGACCCAAGCCTTAGAAGATGGGTAGAGTTGGAGAAAAAATGTTGTGCGCCGATTGATATCCAAACGCTGATCTGGCTGCCCAAGGCAAGGGCGCGCCAGATCAGCACACCACTACAGACCATTGCCAACTCTATTCGAGTGTGGGAGGCCTCCAAATTTAGTTGTAACTTAACTACAAAGGCATCTCTTATGACGCCAATCATCGGCAACCCAGACTTCGCTCCGGGCCTAGCCAGTAAGAATATGAAATATTGGATGCAGGCGGGCATTATCCGACTGAATGATCTGAGGGACAGGATAAGTATACAATCATTTGAACAAATTAAATCCGCAAAAAATATCCCACAAACAGAATTTTTTAAGTACCTTCAGATCAGGGATTTCTATAACAAAACTGCAATTAGACCAAAACGCACTAATTTTGAGCAGCTGTGCTCCAGAGATACGGACACAAGGGGACTCACATCTAGGATGTATGGGGAAGTGGTCTGTCCAAAATTGACAAGCGAGACCCGGCCAAGCTACATGCGACAGTGGGAGACAGACCTAGGGGAGACATTAGAGGACGAGGAGTGGGAGCAGATCATACAAGCAGCGGCTAAAAGCTCCATCTGTACCACACTAAAGGAGAACGCGTATAAGGTCCTGATGCGGTGGTACTACACCCCAACTAGATTGGCTAAATTTGTTAAGGGCTACTCCCCGCTCTGCCCAAAACAGTGCGGGGAGACGGCCGACCTGCAACACATGCTGTGGTCTTGCGCTAAGGTGGCCCCGATTTGGGAACAGATTAGAGATTGGTTACAGCGGATTCTCGGTTGGGAGATCCCCCTGGACCCGTGGTTGTTCCTACTGGGCAGACGGATCCAGGGTATGCCAAATGCGACACACAAATTAATAACGCATTTCGCAATTGCCACCAGGTGCGAGATTGCAGCATTATGGAAGCAGACAGCAATTCCAGTTATCCCAAAGATTCGGAATCGAATTTGGCTCGTTTGTCGGATGGAACAATTAACGAGTTTGGTTAATGACACCGGCACAAATTTCCTGAAAGTCTGGTCACCATGGCTAGCACAGGCGGACATCCCCGGGGTGGACACCACCGCAATTCTGCTATAATAATCGAGAACGCGTTCTCCTTTGGAGGGCAGAAGCCAATAGACACATAGAGACGTACAGGTAGAAGACAGCCCCCTAAGTAACAATTAACAACCCGACGACCCTACGGTTCAACGGCAAGGTGATTATCTAGCACTAGAAACAGGTTTGCAAACAGAACTACCTCCACGGAAAAGGCGACGAAACGCATAAGCGGACCCCTCGACGGCAGAAACTTCTGGAGCAGACTCCTCCCCGCCCCCCCCCTACCCCCCCCTCTTGTCCGATGTCCGGTTTGTCCTGTATGTCTTTTATGTACTGTCCCTGTCATAAAACAAAGTAGCCTTAATAAGGGACAGCTGTTATTAAAGAGAAGAAGAAATTAAGATATTGGGGGATGGGAATGCAATGGGCTGTGATATATTGTCAGAATATGTATCCCCAATAAAGAAAATTGAAGTTGAAAAAAAAAAAAAAAAGTGTTGAGCAGCCTCTATGCCTTGTCTATGGCTAATGATGGTGTACAGAGATTGCACATCCATCGTTACCCATATACAGTTATGGTTCCATTGTATAAATTTCAAATCCTCAATGAGGTCTCTTGAGTCCTTGATAAAGGAGGGTAGACTTAGCACTAGAGGCTGCAAAAATGATTCAACATAACGTGATAAACCATCTCCCAAAGATCCAATGCCTGACACAATCGGCCTACCCGGCGGATGCGTCAAGGTCTTATGGATCTTTGGGAGATGGTAAAAAATAGGTGTGACAGGATGTTGTGTGTACAGGAAGCCCAACTCTTTAGGATTGAGGACATATAATACCTCACCAAGTTCGAGGAGTGTTTTCAACTCCCCGAGGAACCCTTGTGTGGGATCTGTTTTCAGTTTTTTGTAGGACACTGTATCTCCCAGTTGTCTGAGGGATTCTCTATTGTAGTCCTCCGAGGACTGGACGACTATTGCTCCTCCTTTGTCTGCTTTTTTTATTATGATGGATTTATCTTTTTGGAGTCTCAATAGCTCCCGTCTCTCAGACCTCGTTAGATTATCACTGTAACTCTTATCAATTTCAAATCCCTCAGCTAAGATTTTCAGGTCCCTTTCCACTAGTTTTTCAAACGTGGACACACAAGGGCCTTTGGATTGATTGGCGCAAAAGATAGATCTTTTCCTAAATTGTGTGTGTTCGTGTTTGAAGAAATCAGTGGGGGGGTCATTGTTTGGTGTGGCGCTGGTTTGTTCATCGAGCAGCCCCTCCAAATCTGTCATAGCACAGTATTCTCTGAATGACCAACCTTTTCTACACACACTCAGATTATTCACATCAATTTCATCAGAGGTGACCTTATCAGGGACTTCCATGGGCAATTCCGCTGGACTCTCCTTTAATGAAAAAAACTTTGTTAGTGCCAATTTACGGGTGAAACACTGTAGATCTATAATAGTGTCAAACAACTGAAAGTTACTCAGGGGGGCGAAGTTCAGCCCCTTATTGAGAAGAGAAAGTTGATCAAAAGTCAATATCACATGTGAAATATTGATAACATTGTCCTCTGCTAACTGTATTTTTTCCTTTTCGTTGCACCTCTCTGCAGGTCCCCTCTTCCTCTTGGACCTCCGCGTCCTAAAAAAGCGGGTGAAGAGGATGAGGTAGATGGTCCCGTATCATCATCATGTGTATGTACATTGGTGTTCGTTCGACCTCCAGCAGATGAGTCTCTGTAGACTCCACCTGTGCTTTTTTTCTTCCATATATCCTCCCTCTTGTCAAAGGACACTGTATGGCTTCTATTTTCTCCCTCTGAGTTATCTGAGTCTGCACTGGACACTTCCGTGTATTTATTCTTTAAGATTGATTTTTTGGGTTGGAAGGATCCCCTATCTTTCCCACCAGGTTTGTTTTGTGGGGATTTGCATCTGCCCCTGGGGCGGTTCGTATTTTGACTGGGATTTCTTTCCCAGAAGTAGACCTGTTTTTTTATATAATCCTGTTTGTCCCTCTCAAACTTTGTCTGCTTTTTCTCCAGGATAGTGTTTTCAACTTCGTCTACATTCTGGGACAAAATAATGTCATTACTGCCAAAATGCTCCATTTTACTAAAGGGCCTCAGTTTAATTTTTAGCTCGTTGATGTCTTTTTCTAAAATAGACCTTTCTTCATTCTTGTGAGCTATTATCAGTCCTATTAGTTTAAAGGAGCATTCATCCAGTACTGCCCTCCACTTATTCTCGAATTCTTTATTGGCAAACCCAAAAGTGGGGGATTTTTTAATTCTGAGACCCCGTGGTATTCTTTTAACTCTGCTATAATTCTCTAACGATGTAATGTCCCACCATAGCCTAATGTTTAAGGATAGGAGATTTTCCAATCTCTGAAAGTGGGTAACCAGATCAGATGGTTCCTCACAGCTTATATTCCCACTCTCGTCAAATACATGTTGAGCCCTTCTGCTCCGCTTGGTATGGTCACCACACCTAAACACATATGTATCAGTGCCTTCCTCTTGGGGAATTTCTTCAGAGTATTCTTCCATAATACAATAATGTAGACAATGGCCTTTAGTCCAAACAAAAAATGTCTTGATGAGAAAAAACTCCAATGATCAATGTGAACACTTGTATGCATAAGAAAGGCTTTTCACTTCACCGTCATAACAAAAATATTAAGTATCAGATTGATGCCCATTCGTTAGGTCCATCGCCACTCTAATGCCAGCGTAATGATAGACTGATGATAAGTAAGTAGTCACAGTGTATGCCAGCCGTTGACCATGAAGTAACCACAATATCTCTTAGAAGTGGGATGAAATAAGAGGGATGACCCTAAATTGCGAGAGCTTCGTAATAGTAAAAAACTTGATGCAAGTTGAATTTCTTATATCTAAACAAGCGGATAGTAATTTCTGTCACCTAAGGCGGAAACGGTAATAAATGATAAGCAGCTAAGCACGTCAAGTCTATAGCAGGGAGGGTTTAAATGACTTCCGCACAAGTGAGACATGAAGCCCCTGAACTCGGACGGTGAGGTGGTAATTTCCAACCCGGCAAAAAAAGGAACAAGCTACTGAGTCGGGCACCGCTATAGTGATCAGTGAGTCTGCCCGGTATAATGCAGCACTCGCGACAGACCCTGACTGTCCGAGGGATCCCTGCTCACTGGCCAGGCGCCTTTAATGGCAGCACCTAGAGCCTACACAGCAGACCTGTTGACCCACAACGTGAAAAACCATATAAGATACCTGCTAGCTGCTGACTTCGTATCCTGTATAAAGAGAATAAGCCCTCGCTCCACTGCGAAGCCGCCGTCCGAAATTGGAGGCTAATAGTAGAAAAAAAGGGGGGCGGATACGAGCAATAGCAAAAAAAAAGACAATCGGCACCTAGCACAAGCGCCAAAAGGATGCAAAAAACATTAGATGATTAGAAAAAGCTTTGTGTCTAATATCGCTTTCCCCCCCCCCCCCTTAATTAAAATTACCATGTGTCCGTCACTAGACGCCGTTTCGTTCCCAACGCGAACTTTAGTCATAAGAGTATTCCGTGTGTCTGCCGCACGAAACTCAGCATTATAGCCCTAATTGATGCCATACCGGCTACACCATACATTAGCCATAGACAAGGAACATAGAGGAACGCTTAAGCCTGCCTAAACATTTGAATGAATATGATCTTCTCCCTGCACTGGGTTTTCACTACGATCAAAAATTACTTTCTACTCACACACAATTATATCTGTCATGATTGCCACATTTAACTTAACAATTATAGGCCACAGCTATAAGGCAACGTACTTTGCACCCTTCGTACAAGCGAATCTTTTCATGGGACTATGGGAATCACTCTTCATTTATGGTGATCAAAACATGTATAGGAATCACATCATCTTTTATAGACGCTATATAGATGATCTTATTTTTGTTTGGGAGGGTGATGCACATGCTCTGGATACTTTTATCCAGTCTTTAAATATTAATGATTATAATTTACACTTCACATATGATCACAGTATTCACCACATTTGTTATTTAGACCTTATGATTTATATAGATATGGAGGGAGAGATTCAGACCGATGTGTACAGGAAGCCAAACTCGAGGAACACTTATTTGATGGCCAGCAGCAATCATGCTGCACCACTAAAGAGGGGCATACCCAAGGGACAATTAATGCGCTTAAAAAGATTGTGCTCCACGGAAGAGAATTTTGAAGTACAGTCTAAAAACTTGTTGCAAGATTTGTGGAGAGCGGATACAAAGAAAAAGAGCTTTTAGACACTCTAAATCTGGTTAAGACCATGAAGAGAGAGGATCTACTCTCCGCAAATGCTGGCAGAAGGAATCAGTGGGGTAAGGAAGGCGGTACACCATTACCACTCTTCATTACTCAGCAGAGTAAACAATCACACATTATTAGATCAATAGTGGAGAAACACTGGGACACGCTCAAACTAGACCAAGATCTTAAATCAATCACTGAGAAAGGGCCAAAACTAGTCTTCCGCAAAGCTAAATCTGTGGCAGCGTATCTATCACCGAGTCTGTTTTCATCAAAGGTTTCCGATGGTATACGAAACATACCTAAAGGTTTCTACAAGTGCAGCCGGTGTAATATCTGCCAATACTCAAATGCATTGAAAGAGATTAAATGTATCAAACCGAAGGGAACCAAAAAAATACAGACATTTATCAACTTTAATACCAGCTACGTGGTGTATATGATCACGTGTAGGTGCAACATGATTTATATCGGACGCACAACAAGAGCTCTAAAGCTCAGAATCCAAGAGCACGTGCGGCTTATAAAGAAAAATGACACGTTGCACCCCGTTCCAAGACACTTTAATATGTGCCCTAAGGGTGGACTTGAGGGGTTCTCTTTTTCAGGCCTGGAACACGTACCAGTGGCAAAGAGGGGAGGGGACAGACTAAAACAGTTGAATAAAAGAGAAATGATGTGGATCTACTGTATGAATAGTCTCCACCCCTCTGGATTAAATGTAGACTGGGAACTGGTCCATTTCCTGTAAATGACAGTTAAGGGTGGAAAGAGTTGAGAGTGAGGAACCGATAAAAACAAAACCAGATATCAATAAGTATAATTATAAATATAACCCCAATAGGAATTAGAAGTATGACATGATATACACTATTCCTTATGCATTTAAGAGGGTATTATATAAGCAAAAATGTAACAAAAATATAAAAGTAGAATTATGTAGCTTCAGGTAATGTAATAGGTATTCTTCTATAACCCCTATATGCAATTAAATGTAGCTCCTCACCTCTAAAATAATAAAACAACAAATCTCCACTCTACAGTCTCTGATAAGAGCATTATTATCTGTAATTAGTTATAATAATGTAGGAGGGTCTGTCGTCCACAATGGCTTTTAATAATTTTTCTTATTATTCTTTTTCATTTTTTTCATGTATTTGTTTATTTTGCTATAATATGTTCTTCTTCTTTGTTTTGTACTTATGTTTATATCTGTTTAAAATATCTTTATTCTGTCTCAATCAACAGTCTTGATGATTTTATTTTATTTTATTTTAATAGTATCTTTCTCTGCTATGGGGACGTCTTTTATAATGGATTCTTTGCAAGTATCCTATATTGTTTTAAACTTATGTATTCTCCTTGTATCATATTCCTGTAGAAACCAGACTCCAACGTTATATGCCTATGTAGGTACTATCATAGCTGTTTATATATTGCCACAACAACTTGTAGTTAGAACCAAGATGAAATTGAGGACTTATAGTTATGCCTCTTCAGTATTTCTTAACCCCCTGAGTGCTGTAATTATACATCACTACATATATGAGGCAATAACACATAAGCTATGGGACTGCAATAATGCAATGACTTAACATGTGATGCCATACATGGGCAACACCCTCCACCTGCTTCAATTAAACAATTAGGGCTATAAATGAGGAGTCGGGCAGACACAAGGAATACTCTTTGATAAAGTTCCGTTGGGAACGAAACGCGTCAGAGGACGGTGAACATGTAATTTTAATGGCGTATTAGCCACAATAAAGCCTTTTTCTATGTTTTTGCACATGCCCTAGCCAGAGAGTCTTTTTTGCAGTGCTCGTATCCCCCCCCCCTTTTTTCTACTATACCTCTCATCGGAACGGACGCACGCAGTGGAGCGGAGCTATTCTCTGTAGTACAGGATACGGAAGCAGCAGCAGCAGGTACATCCGGGGGTCACAGGTCGCTGTGTACCTCGAGGGCTGCCAGAAAGGACCGCCAGTGGAGGACAGGATCCCCGGACAGGTAGCAGCTGTACGGAGTGTTGCAGGATACCGCAGACCACGGAACACAGAGAGGCCCACCAGAGAAGGGACCGCCGGTTGGATACACGCTCACCGGTCAGGTTAGAAGGCTTCATGTCCGTGTGCGGGTCAATTAACTCACTGCTATAGACTGACTGCATACTGCTTATCATTTATTACCGTTTACCTTAGGTGACAGAGTACTCCGCTTGTTTAATACTAAGAAACAATTCAGACTTGCCAGCAAGGTTTTCTTTAGAGCACCCAATTTAGGGGTCATCCCCTTATTCACCCACTTCTAAGAGATATTGTGGTAGCTCATGTTAACCATGGCATAACATATGGACTTTATTATCATATCATGACCTGGCATTGGTGGGCATTGTGCATACTATAACTATAATAATTTTTTTTTTATATGTGAAGGAAAAGCCTTTCTTATGCATACAAGTGTTTCAAAAACCATTTTTAACATGGTTCCCTATAGGCTTAAGCTTGCTGCATGGTCACAGCTTTGAGCACAGCCAGGGTTAAGGTGCATACCCAGAAAACCATCCACAGACAGCTGTTTCGACCTTGATGGGTCTCATCAGTGCGGGGTTGATTTTAACTGGATATGCATAAGAGGCTATGGGATAGGCTATACCATAATACTGAGTTAAGTTATGGTGAGTAAAAAAAGTGACAAAAACCCTCCACAGGAAAGCAAATATGCAAATACAACTGTATGCTCATCTGCATGTCTTAGGCAGGTCTGCAACCCCGCCTTTTCCCATTATCACCCAGCATACAGCACTTCCACTGCAGCAAGGGATTCTGGGAAATGACATGCAAATGAGCACACAGTGTCACGTTTTGCCTCAAAAATACAAATATATATATATATATATATATATATATATATATATATATATATGATTAGACACACAGAAATATCGCTCAACACTATAAGTCACTGGTGTCCACAAAACTGTCAGTAAGTAATGTAAATAATACTCAACAGTGGTGCTAAAGGTTGAAATAATATTAAACCAACAGAGAAAGAAACCTTATAAAGAGCACACGGACATACCTAGCATGTGTAAACAAAGATTTTTATTCAGGTGAGTTAAAACAAGGGATAAGGTTAAAAGGTGAGGGGGGCTCAACTCTACCAATAGATATGAACCTTGAGGCAAGAGTCTAAACATGAAGCCAAATCTGACATACACAGGGCACAGGGAGCTCTGTAAAAGCACACCTGTGAAACAAATACCCACACTGGAAGTAAGTGCATCCACAAATGGGTAATCACCATGCAATCAAAATAAGAGGTTGCATGGAGTGGAGACAAAGGTGGGAGTCTGCTGAGGGGGGGCCCTACCTTCTTTCTCCTGACATGAGGTTTTGACTTACAATCTGCCCGTGACACCCAGCTATTGAGTGGTGATGTATATCTCATATTGCTGCTTATACCACCTTTGTCTCCACTCAAATGGTAATTATCTTACTACTTTCAACCACCAGTCCACGATATATTAAAACGTACGTTAGTCATTCTTCAGTTATATATTATTTTAACGTTATAGATACGCCACCTTCTCACACCAGTACCATCTGTGAGCGACATACTGCATGTGTTGCTGAGTGTCAGCCACATTGAGCGCTACACCTGCTTCTCTTAAATGTTCTGTCAGATCACTAAAAACATTCATACACATTTCCACAATTAGGTGCTGAATTATAAGCAGAGTCAACTTTGCTTTCATGGTAGTGATGTACATTATTGTAGCTATATTAATACCCAACATATGCAGTGTATGTACAACAGACCAGTTAATTTTATAACGCATTCCTGCATGAACATTGTATGTATGTTGAATGGTGTTTAAAAGAAATGTGACGATTAGTTTCACATGTACATTTATGTTAAGATTGATAATATACAGATTGCCCTAACCATAGAATTGTGATTTCGTTACGAGATGCAGATATTTAGCCATACAGTAAGTACTCCCACTACAGATACTTAATGTTATTTATGTACACATGACAATGAAATTCTGATGTTATTCTTCTATATAGTTGGTCCGGCAGCTCCTGTGTCACCTGTGGCACATGACACTGAACACGTCTCGTCACCTGTCTCATCAACGTCATCATCAAGAATGGAAGTTGAGTGTATGAGGTGCAGGCCATTTAATGTGTACATTGGAAGCATTTCATTTGCCATGCCAAATAAATGCCTTTCACATGTAATAAACTTCAGATCAGTTATTGACACAGGAGATGTAGTGTTTCATTACAACATATATTGTGTCTGTTTTCAAGTATCAGCTAGGAGTTGTGATGTTACAACAAACTTTAATTCATTCTTCTTTCACACTGAGTCGAAACTTCATTGTTGCTTCAAGCATCATCTTTTAATTGGACACACATAATTAATTATGGAACATGTTATGTGTTCCACTATGAGAACAACTATCATTATAAGTAAAAAAAAAGGGAAAGTTCCATGTCAGTTCATAATGTCTCTATTTATTTGTAGAACCAGATTTTGCCGCTCAAGGACAAATTCACTCAAGTGACCATGAAGATGTTGACACTCCTGGATTAACACAGCATTCAAGTCCTCCTGCTCGTGACACCTACTCAGCTATTGCAGCTTCTGAAGAACGAATCTTGGGAGAAGAAAATCGTCGCCATTCAGAAATGATGTCAATGCATGAAAGGATGATGTCACTGCATGAAAGGATGCATGAAAGGTCAATCTCAGAAATGTCACAAATAAAAAATGTCATCATCCAAGTTCCTAAAGAAATCCAAAATCTAAACAGGACATTACACGCACTAGTTCTGAATGTAAGCCAAGCCAATCAGTTTTGGAGTACAGCAAGAGAACAACAATTCCACTTTACCCCATCAGAGGATGGATCTTTACATGCTGCTAATTTTTCTCCAGAGTCATCACTTCTTCATTCCCCACTTCAGGATGATACCGGTACAGTAGGTGCAAGTTCTGTGCAGGTCCCTGTCAACATCCAACCGCTTACATCATCTGTTCAAAATATGGAACCGACACCTACAAATGAGACACGCAAAAGAAAGTTTGGGCAACAATTACTAATCACCAGCTTTTGGAAGAAGACAAAAACACAAACACAAGAAAGTGCTCCACCACCACTGTTGCAATGTTTTTCAAGTGTTTCACAACTGCCACAGCCCACACCCAGTGCCCCTGAAGTGCCACAGCCCACACTCAGTGCCCCTGAAGTGGCACAGCCCACACCCAGTGTCCCTGAAGTGCCACAGCCCACACTTAGTGCCCCTGAAGTGCCACAGCCCACACCCAGTGCCCCTGAAGTGCCACAGCCCACACTTAGTGCCCCTGAAGTGCCACAGCCCCCACCCAGTGCCCCTGAAGTGCCACAGCCCACAACCAGTGTCCCAGAACTGCCACAGGCCAGTACAAGTGCTACAGTTAAGGCGAGAGTACTTGACACAGGGAAAAGGTGAACACAACAGCCAACAAGCAGGCCTGTGACTCACTCTCAAAAGGATAAACAAAAATAAATAAGCACATTCACTAAATTATTTTGTGTAGTGGTGTTGTTTACTGCAGACTCTTTCATGCATATGGAAACAAAATAGATGTGATGCTCCCAATTGAAGCCAGTCCTGTATTGGATATCCAGTAATAATAAATCCACAATGGGTTAATCCATAGTACGAAGGAGTGCCCCCAATGGAGTTGATTAACTACTGGTGGGACAGACGTGGAATCAGCCAGTCTCCATTGCTTACAGGTAAGTAAAACCCAACCAGTGTATCATGATTAAATGGTCAATGACCGTGGTAAACAGGGGTTAATAGAAAGCACTGCGGCTCTTTACCTGTACTACCAGGGGGGCACTCGTGTCGTCGTCGGCGTGCAGTCCATCCTTTGAAGATCCACAGGAAATAGAGAGCGTTGATGGCGCACTGCCAGGGAATCCTGTAAAGATTGTTCAGGAAAGGAAACAACCAGGCCACTCCAGATTGAAAAAAATATAATAACTTCGGATTTATTGCATGCTGAGTTTAAACACAAAAAACGGACAGGTAAACACACCTACGCGTTTCGTACTTAATGTACTTTATCAAGGTGACCACAGTGTGTTAACGCTGCTAATTTATACTTACCCAGACCGCCTCAAGACCAATGGCGCGCCACGTCACTTTCCCGCGTCTCGCGGAGTAAAGGCGGCTAAACCAGTCGCCTGTATCAGCGAGAACTCGCGAGAAT
This sequence comes from Ascaphus truei, assembly GCA_036426205.1. NCBI lineage: Eukaryota > Metazoa > Chordata > Amphibia > Anura > Ascaphidae > Ascaphus > Ascaphus truei. The sequence continues at coordinate 21,793 of WSYH01003491.1, forward strand.
GGTGCGCACGCATCCACAGGATGGGCAGTATGGGCAGAGTATAAATGGACATCATAGTACTTCCCGCTTCAGTCCACCGAGTGACATCATTGGCGCGCACCATATAAAATGGTCGCGTCAGTGTAGTGTCATATTCAGTGGGCTGACAGAGTCTCAAGAACATTTTTTATAGAACGACAACTTTATTTAAACAGACAATTAAAATTAACGAATAAAATACAGAGTACAAATAACAAGTTACTATAATAGCAGCAACCCTATGTAACTATACAGTAGAAAAGATATATATAAAGATGGTATACATTAGAATATCTATTTATATTGTAATAATTGGTAGAATATATGGAAATAATAATATATACCACACTATATAAAGTATATCTGAGTGGGCATATCATGCTCCATCTAAGTTAGTATACAATATCTTGATAATCGTAAATACCCATCTATTGCCCCATGGAGATTCTTCTTATGCTGGACACCACTGACCCACCCAACAGTGACCAAAGAAGGGAGTTAAGAAAAAACACTTATTAGACTTAGGCTCCATGTTAGGATACTAAACACAATGGACATGAATTTCCTATAACGTCCACTACCTACCGAACCACCTCATTACTAGCAGTGTTCCACCATCTTCCCAAGAATTTCATAAGACATTGGTTTCCCACCTGGGAGGCCAATTGTCTCTAGCTTGAATCTGTTGGAGAGGTGTTTCGCGCTAAGTGATCACTTTTCCTTCTCAACCCCTGTGCAGAAATTACCGTCTATATTAGAAGACCAAGTCATCCTCAATCAACAAACCCTGGAGGTGTCATTGGAACCATCTGTGGTGGTGACCCTAGATGTCACATCCCTCTACACTTTATTGTCCCATGAACATGGATTGAAGAGCGTCTGCGCTTGGGGGTATTCATCAATAGTCGTTGGATATCAGCCCTCAAGGATCACGTGTATTTTAGATTCACATTCAGCTTTGCTAGTTTCTTCTCACTGTCACAGCCGGTTTTTTTCTTTTCATGGGGTTCACATATCTCCAAACGCGTGTAACTGACCATGGTGTACAGTTTGTGCCCCCTCTTTATATATCGCCAAGCCTCGGTTGTTATGGGGGATGGTGGGGGAGCTGTTCCACGTGTTTGTAGAAGTGAACAAAAAAATATAGGGAGGCATGCATTTTATTTTACAAAAACAAACAGATGGTTATTGAAATGATTTGTAGATTGATTTGGGAAGGTGATGTCAACGTTTTAGATGAAATGTGATATTTATGGATCACTAACACAAATAGTTTAAATCGTATTTCAATTCACTTTACACCATAAATGCCCAACACATAATTATTTGATTTATTATCTTATTTGCGGGACTACTACTAACATATTCAGACGACTCTTTATCGAAAGCCAAATTCACCGGAATACTTTTTGAGTGCCCACGCTGTCATCCCCTCCGCCCATGTCAGTGCCCAGGGATACCACCACCGCCATTTATGTAGGTGAGGGCTCCGCAATTGTTCGAATGAAGATGACTATATGCTGACCAGCATCAGATTTAATACAACACCGCTTTCTTCTACAGAGAGTTAATAATAGAAGGGACTTGGATACACCAATTTTAGAAGTGTCCCTATGGATAGGAAGAATTGTTGATACAAACCAACAACGATTACTAACTAAACTCAACTCCTCCTTATACCCCTTTTATTATAAAATAAGCGGAGCAATAACAAAATATTATTCGAAAAAAGCATTTTGGGACGTTCTGCCCTGGATCCCATTCTAAACACCCATATAGGCAACAAGGTCCAAATGTTGTTTTTCAAAAAACATACAATACCTTGTCCATTTACGTGTCCCCTAGTCTCTTTGAACCTGTAAAAGAGGATAGATCTACGTACCCCACGGAACATAATCCGTTCTCATTGCAAAGCTTGTGCTAAAATGAATAAAGTAAAACGTTCACTTCTTCTAATACACAGAAAGAATTATACTAGTATCTTTATATTGTAATTCCCTTTACACAAAACCCGAATCGTTTTACTTACTGAATGTGGATGTGGCCTACAATACGTTAGGACGGACACTAGATGTTTAAAAAATTTAAGAATGCTTGAACATCTCCGAACTTATTAATACTGGAGATCAGAACATCCAGTCTCATAAACATTTTCATGTGTCCTCCTGTTGCGGTCATTCACATTTCGGTATAGCATCCTAGGGTGCCATAGGGAGAGGATATGAATGAAAGCACGCTCTAATATAAGAACGGGAATCCTTTGGGATTTTCACTTTGAACTTTGAAAGAACCCCTTTGGGACATGAATACGATGGGTATTTTTAAGTCATTTTTTATAAATTCATATACAAATTTCTTTATTCTTTTGTTTCTTTTTTTAAATATATAGTCTTTAGTAAATTAATGTATCACTTTTTATATAATAATTTTTCTTGATATCTTTAAATATAACAGTATACAATATACAGACATTGTTAGACATACGATCTTGATAAGTCTATATTATTTTTTATAACCACTACTTAAATGTAATAATTAACGTATTCTTGCTTTTATATATATTATAATTATTGTAAATTCCCCACTCGGTACTCATGACCACATAGTTATGAACATGCTATACGAGATGAATTTAAACATCTAATATATGTGTACATAGAATTAAGAATCTGCTACATTGAAGTGTTCCTCTGTTATGAACAGTATGGATGTTAAAGTTTTATATTACATGAACTTTATTACATATTAAGTGTTTAATAACGTTAACAATACTATATATACTCTTTACATGATATTTCTATATGATATCCATATCCAATACTGTTCTCTCCTCTGATAAACAAGGTGTTTTAATTTTTCCCTATGTATAATAATTGTGTGGATATATTTCGTGAAATAACATTATGTATGTATATCCTATAGATATTGTGATATGCAACTAATAT
>WSYH01003491.1:31189-66409 GCA_036426205.1 Ascaphus truei
AATTCCATACATACACAAAAACAATTAGAAGGTGAACTTAATGGAGCTAAATGCCCCTACAAATAGGACAAGTTATATACACTGTTAAAGCTAGGATATGCTTATATACAATTTCCAAATGTTGCCAAAGCTCACTATATTGGCATAGGCTTTTTTTTGTTAGATAGTTTAAAGCCAACTCTTTAAGTGCCAGCAATAGAGAGAATTGCACTTAGGACTGGAGGTCATTAGTATATTATATTTGAATAGTATATTAGCAAATCATCATAATGACACATCAAACTAATTTATAATGAAGGGACCTGAAAATTAGTTAAATCGGATAACATGAGTATTACTAAATATTAGATTTAGACTATATATACAAAGGAGAGATATTGAGTCAGGGGTTAATAGATTGGGACATACATAGATCTATATATAACTATGTAAAACAAATAGAGACTTGAATACAGATGAGGAATTTGGGGGCTGTTATCTTTGATAAATAACGAACCCAAAATACATGCTGTAGGTGGGCATAAGGATACCACATTTCATATTGGAGATAATACATATTGCAATTTTCTAAACCTTATGGAAAACATTTTTAGGTCATGAGAAAGCTTAATTAATACAGTATTGAACATCGCGAACATAATACAGATTGCTTATATGATTGGCATAATAATCATTAATTAATAAACCCTTCTAGATCTATACTATTGGTGTTCCTGATTGTTACATGGGACACAGTAAAGATTGATTACACTATATATTCCACTATATCATAAGGAGCATCATAGTGGTACTATTGGCATGGATTAGATGGTTTCAATGGTGATACAACCCACAAACACAATGGGAAAATATATTGCTACACACTAATACTAAACTTAAATGCTTCCAGAGGGGACAAGATGGATGAGCAACCTATTGCATGATTATCCTATAAGCTAAGTGAGTTAAAGTCAAGAAAGAAGAGCGGCACCTACAGTAAACAAGAACACCAAAGGCCATTGAAAAATAATTACATTCTTCCTACTTCAGAGCACTCAAACTAGATAGAGGATTTGGCTTATCTTCCTTATCTAGGCAGAGGCTGACAGTCTGGGGTTTGTACGGCAAAACAAAAGATTTTGGGAGGCATCTTACAGGCCTACATAGGGGAAGATGGAATATAGACAAAAACACTCGATGGAATACAATACAGAGAATATAGAGGTATGTCGAGTAAGATATTAATATTACTCTCTCAGGAAGGACCCCAGGTCAATGTCAATATTCATACCCAATGGTGCTAACGTTTTTAGGGTATAAATCCAGAAACTTTCTTGTCTGGATATTTTTATGACCTGGTTCCCACCCCTCCAATTGGGATGAATTTTGTCTATTCCAACAAATTGCAGACCATTTGGGTTTTGACCATGGTATTCCTTAAAGTGTTTTGATACACTGTGTTGAACAAAACCTCTTTCTATATTCTTCACGTGTTCAGCAATTCTTAATTTCAATTTACGTGTTGTCCTCCCTATGTATTGTTTATTGCATGGACACTGTAGCATGTATATTACGTAACTTGAGTTGCAGTCAATAAAATCCTTTATTTCAAACTCTTCATTTGTTGTTGCTGATATTATTTGTTTATAAGACTTTGGTGTATTCTGGCATAATTTATAGCCTCTGCACGTCAGACACTTATAGAAGCCATTTGTGATACTTACAGGTTTAGTGCATTCTTTTTTCAAACAGCTGGGAGCTAATCTCTGTTTGAGGTTAGGGGCATTGGTGAAAATGATTTCGGGTTTAGTTGGTAAAATCCCTTGCAGAATAGGGTCTTTTTGGAGAATGTTCCAATGCTTTTGGAATATCTTCCTAATATGTTTGGAGGAACTCGTAAATTGTGTGACGAAGGGCACAGATATTTTACCTTCCTCACCTCTATTTTCCTTGTTTTCTTTTGATTTGTAAGTTAACAAGTCTTTTCGCTCCATCTGTTTAACTCTGTTAAAGGCCTCATCTACCACTTCTTTCTTGTATTTTCTATCTAAAAACTTATCCATTAGTTCGTGTGCTTGTTCCTGGAAAACGTTGTCTTGAGTACAGTTGCGTTTTACTCTTTGTAGTTGGCCCAGAGGGATGTTGTTTATCCACCTATCTAGATGCCCGCTATCCCCCATCAGGAAATTATGACAGTCCACCTCTTTAACATACGTTTTAGTTTCCAAAACCCCATTCAACACATAGAGCTGTAAATCCAAAAAGTCGATGGTCGTTTGACTATATTTATATGTGAACTTTAGGTTGTAGGGATTGTTATTAAGTGTGGTTAGGAATAGCTGGAGTCTCTCTAGGCTCCCGTCCCATACAAATAGAATATCATCAATGTATCTCTGCCAGGACACCAGACTTGCCCCAAACTCATGGTTGGACCAGATGTATTCGTCTTCCCACATGCCCATAAAAATGTTGGCATAGTTTGGGGCAAATCTGGTGCCCATAGCAGTGCCCCTGATCTGTAAATAGTACTTGTCATCATACCAAAAGTAGTTATGGCTGAGTATATGTCGAATACAGTCTACAATGAATCTTGTTTGTATTGGGTCTAATTCCCCATTTCGAAGAAGGGTATCCTTAACTGCATTGCATCCTTGTGTGTGATCTATCACCGTGTACAATGTGCACACATCACATGTGACCAAAAAGTAGTTGTCGCTCCATGTCATATTCTGTATGGTGTTCATTATCTGAATGCTGTCCTGAACATAGGATCTCAAATTCCTAACTGTACTCTTTAGAAATGTGTCTATGTAGCCTGAGAGGTTAGCAGTTAGGGATTTTATCCCTGAGACTATAGGGCGTCCTGGGGGGTGGGTGGTACTCTTATGAACGCTCCATTAAGTTCACCTTCTAATTGTTTTTGTGTATGTATGGAATTTTGTTATGCTTTCTATTACCCAGCCTAGCGATTCTAGTTGTCATGTAACATTATATAGTATGTAAATTTATCTAATATTTATTGGACCGACACTATATATGAGGTAAACTTATGCCTCTTCTACATGACCCCTGATTAGATTAGGTCAATCAGATATTATGGCACTACAACTAATTGACCCTGTGTTAAGGCATAGACCCGTACTATTATATGTATTCATTCTGTAATTTTCTTTTCTTTTAATATACATAGATATCGCATGTCTGGTAATAGACATTTGGTCTATTATCCATTTGTTTCACCATTGCGTTTTATATTATAACCCGTCACGGAGTTGAAGTCTTTATTGTAATTGTAATGCAAGCACCATCATCCACAGGAGGTGGGTATATATACCAGGTGTGGGAGATACAATGTTATTATGCCCCTGAGGAAGCCCTAGAGGAGAAACGCGTAGGCGACCCTGCAGACATTGCAGACATTGCAAACCGAGCAGAGTGGAGACGCACTGCAGAACGGAGTGAGATAGCGCTGTGACGTCATCGGAGGTCGAAGTCTCGCGAGAATTGGAGCCGGAGCAACGTGACTCGGAAGTAAACCAGGCTAGCATCAGTGCAGTGGACCGGACACCAACTCTACGAGTGTGAGAGACTCAATTTAAACTCTCAATGCTCGATATTATTTCACACCATGTTAGGTGAGATACTGTTTGTATTTTTAGATAGTTTTTTACAATAAAAGGTTTTATACTATCTTTGTTCCATGTCCCTATGTCCCCCCCCCCCCCCCCCCCTCCCGGTGACTTCTATCCCATGTTAAGGAGACACGCTGCTGCGATGAAAAGGTGACCCCTGAAGCAAAGCAGATACGTGGAGAGTCTAGACCCATGCAAACAGCGAAGAAATACCAGTAGCAGTGTTCCTGAATCCCAGTGGTGGATTAAAGGCTTCTATTGGTGACTAAGTGTAAGTGTATACCTTACCACCTTGCCTCTGAAAGTTACAGACAATACTGCCCTAATATTTTCTCTTTTGTTTCTTTCCTGGCTTATTTGCGCCTAGGTCATCTCTTCTCTACATTATCCATTGGCGGCAATGTGTGATGCCGCAGCCCTCCTTGGCCATTCAAGCAGTATAGACTGTAGGTATAACCCTCCTGTTGGACTGATTGGCCAGGGGTAGTTAATATATCTTGACTACAACCCCCACTAAGTGTTGGAATTTGGCGCTGATTGTATCTTTTTTAAATATATATATATATATATATAACATGTAGAGGTATCAGTACCCGTGTTAGCCGAGCTTCAATAATCAAAAAAATAAATAGATGTACCGTTCTGTGGCTACGAAATGCTTTTATTTGTGCGAGCTTTCGAGATACACTGATCTCTTCTTCCGGCGATTTTACAATGAATGAAGTAAAAGGTAAACTTAAAACAGTGTCTCTTGGAATGTTTCTGTGCTGTTCCTCCCCCGTGTGGATGTGTTTTATGAAGCTAAGGTGTTAAATGGTAACTGAAAGCAAGTGAAGAAAGATGTGGTATGTGTATCAGTGTGAATAAAAATGAATGGAGAGCCCACAGTATATACAGTGCTTTAACACAGTGTGTGTGGAGTGGGACTGGATATAAATGGTGTGGGTGGGTGTGGAAATGTGAGGAGTTAGTAGCACAACCAAAAGTGTGTGTGGAATCTATTGGTCCCTATTGGTGTATAGGGATGGAAAACAAGGAGTATTAGTATGTTAGAGACAGCTGTGTGTGCAATCACATATAGCACAGTATGTACAGACATGGCCTTTAGCGCTATGGGACGAGAGTTCACTACTGTTCAGTAATGACTCATAAATTTCGATCTCTGTTTAGCCACTGCTAAGTGTCCCGAACAGTTGCATAAATTGTATCATGCAACCAGTCTCTCTTTTCGGGGTTTTAAGATTACCTTTGAGTATGGCAACCCTCAGATCGTTCATCTTATGGCCAGAGTCAGAAGAATTTTCGCCAACAGACTGTCTCTTGTACCGCGTGTGATGTCTGTGGCGATGCAGGTTCATTCTTTGTTTAGCCCTGGCCCTGTCTCACCTATGTTTAGCAGCCCCCCTGGGCATTTCATCACATGATGAGGTACACAGACATTGCTGGAAGAACAGGTGAACCTTCCTCTGATTTTGTATTCCCGATTCCTTGTGTGGTATTTGTATTGTGTCCGCTGTGTAGAGCATTGCGCAGGTTTTGCATCTTGGGTCCTGGCATGGTTTTGTCCCGCATTCAGTTGTACTGCTGATACTTTACTCCTCACCATAATATTCTTGAGATTATGGGGTTGTCTGTATGATAATAAGGGTGGGTATATATATATACAGTGCCACTTTTTGCTTCAAAAATAATTTTTAACATGGCTCCCTATAGGCTCTGTGTGCATGCACGCGCTGGAGGCCTTTTGGTTCCCATAGGCTTGTATGGTTTTTGAAGCAAAAAGTGGCACTGTGTGCTCATTTGCATGTCATTCCCCAGAATACCTTGCTGCAGTGGAAGTGCTGTGTGCTGGGTGATAATGGTGAAAGGCGGGGTTGCAGACCTAAAAACAACAATACAAACCGGCGCCTTAAAGTCCAATAAAGGAACGATTATGGAGTCCAAAAAATGACGACAATGTCCAATTGAGTCCAATCTTTAACTTCAGGCTCCACAGCAAGGATTTACATGTGTGAAGCAAAGGAAAGAAGAAGAAAAATCATAGTGCAACAATGTTAAATGCAAACATACAAGACAAGACAAACATGGAACAATGACAAGTAGGCTGACAAATAATAAAAGAGTAAATTTGATGAACAACAATAAAATGCCTAGAGCAGATATCGGATCCGGTGGTAAAACCGGAATCCTACTTACAAGACGTCCAATAAATATAGGCAGGGGTAAACGGTGAGTGTAATCTGGCAGCAGCTTCTGATGGACACGTGGCGATCAGGGGAAACTCCGATCACTTCCTTAGTTCTGCATCCGGATATGCGTCACCATAGGTTGGTCTCTGGTTCTCCTGGTGCCGTCTTCAACTCCGTTACCGGAAACACGTCACATAGACTAATGATGATTCCCACTGACTGGGAGATGTGTTTGTGACGTGTTTCCGGTAACGGAGCGGCAGACGGCACCAGGAGAACCAGAGACCAACCTATGGTGACGCATATCCGGATGCAGAACTAAGGAAGTGATCGCAGTTTCCCCTGATCGCCACGTGTCCATCAGAAGCTGCTGCCGGATTACACTCACCGTTTACCCCTGCCTATATTTATTGGATGTCTTGTAAGTAGGATTCCAGTTTTACCACCGGATCCGATATCTGCTCTAGGCATTTTATTGTTGTTCATTAAATTTACTCTTTTATTATTTGTCAGCCTACTTGTCATTGTTCCATGTTTGTCTTGTCTTGTGTGTCTTGTATGTTTGCATTTAACATTGTTGCACTATGATTTTTCTTCTTCTCTCCTTTGCTTCACACATGTAAATCCTTGCTGTGGAGCCTGAAGTTAAAGATTGGACTCTCCTCAATTGGACATTGTCGTCATTTTTTGGACTCCGTAATCGTTCCTTTATTGGACTTTAAGGCGCCGGTTTGTATTGTTGTTTTTTGTTCTTGCAGTAACTGTGTTTTAGCTTAGTTTAATTTGGCAGCCTTGCCCTATAGTCAATAGGTTTAGGGTGTATTATCACACACCTTTATCACTGTGTAATTGTTGCATTATTCTTTATTATACATATTTTGTCTTAGTCTTTTAGCGCTATTCACACCACTCTTTTTTTTGTATAGGGGGTTGCAGACCTGCCTAAGACATGTAGATGAGCATACAGTTGTATTTACATTTGCATATTCGCTTTGCTGTGGAGGGTTTTTGTCACTTTTTTTACTCACCATAACTTAACTCAGTATGGTAAACCCCATCCTTTAGCTTCTCTGCATACCCACTTTACCAACCACACACTGATGAGATCCATAAAGGTCGAAACAGCTGTTTGCTGAGAATCTGGGAGTCAGCATACCCGTTTGCATCAGCGACATCTAGAGTGTGGATATCCATAGTAGATGGCGCTGATTCACTAATGTCATAACTCAGTCCACGGAAAAACTGTCGCCGAAGACTCATGCCCTGTGATATGCCCCCTAAATGAGGGGAGGTACACAGGAACGGAGATCGCCCCAAATAGGTCTATCCCGGACAGAGTTTGACGTAATAGGAAAAAAGCTAACATGTTAGAAAAACACGGTGTCTGATGTTATACTGTATGTAGGAGATATTTCTCCCTGTCAGTTAAAATCTGGGGGGTCATCCTATTGGTCCTAGTAAACCATGTGATGTCAGCCATTGGCATCACATGGTTTACTAGAACCAATAGGATGACCCCCCAATCCTATTGGTTTTAGTAAACCATGTGATGCCAGGCATTCTGGGTTCTGTGACGTCATCTTAAAGGGAAAAGAAGCTGAGCCTTTTGATGACGTCACTAAAAAAAAAAAAAAAACACATGGTTATCCCAGGCGTGAGAACCATTCCCTCTCAAATTTGATGTCACAGGCCTATAAATGCCTGTGTAGTCTCATTTGACGCTACAGAGCTGATGGAGCAACACCTCCCTATTGGATTAACAGATGAAGAAGAAGATAAAGAAGAACCACGATTGGATTACAAGTAAAGATGAAGATAAAGAAGACCCAAAAAATGGATTACAATTTACAGTACAGATGAAGGAAAAAAAAGAAAAGATTTAAAGAATTTACCTGTGGACCATGGCTGTTGAGTATCATTGCGTTGTGAACCTGGAGTTGCTGCTGCTGCTTCTGGTGTTGCTGTTGGAGTCGGATTCGGAGGGTGAAGACATTAAAAAGTAAGAAAAATATGGATTTTGTTTTTTGAATGTTGTATTTTTTTTGGTTCCCCAATGCATGGCATAGTGGCATCACCATGCACAGGGCATGGGTGTACCACCATGCCATTCAATGTTTTTTTTTTGGCCTTTTTTTCACGTAATTCCAGAGTGGTTTTATTTTATGCATGTTTTTATTTTTTGCAGGTTCCCCATTGTATGGCATAGTGGCAGCTCATGCCCAACATTCAATGTTTTTTTTGGCCTTTTTATTTTCTGTAATTACAATGTGGTTTTTTTTAATGCATGTTTTTATTTTTTGATTGTCGGGAGGCACTGGGCATGAGAGTGCCACCATGCCAGTCATTTTTTTGGTGTGGCATTTTTAGATTAAAATTGAATGTGTTTTTTTATTAGTGGCTTGTTTTGAAGATTGACAGGATGCATTTTTGCCTGGCATAATGGCAGGTCCTGCCCACTGAGCATGGGAGTGCCACCATGCCAGTCAGTTTATTTAGTGTACTGTTGCTGTTTATGCCCACGGAGGACAAGGACGGTCATGAGGATGAGGACAGCCTTCATCCTGGAAGGGGTAAGTGCCAGTTTAATTTGCACAGCTTCTCCTTGTAAATTATGTTCTTAGCCAAGTGCTCAGGACTTATGTAGGGAATACATACATTACTTCACTGAATGTAATTGAGTTCAGACAGTACTTAATGTAATCCATGTGTGGAAATTAACCTTTTCAGCACAATCTGTTTTTATTGTTCTGAGCTTAGTTTTCATGGAGTTCAGCCCAGCATGGCCAATGAAACGGAAAACTTATTAATATGATTGCACACTTTGGGTATCACGATATTGTGATGTTTTTTAACCTTTGAAGACTCAAATCTAATGACATTTCTTGAGTTCTTGGATGTCACAGTTTTAAAGGCTTGGCAGGAACTAAAAAAGTACTGTACATCCTGGACTATGTAATTTGGAAGAAAGGGTCTAGAGAACATTGCATGAATAAAATGTTTTGTGAGATTCTTTTTTACATTGTAATTGATAAAGGGCTCTACTTTATGGAAAATTAAAGCTTGGTTAATTTAGATTCTACAAATAAATTCTTCTTAATTTATGTATACCCAGTCCTGTGTGGTTACTTTATAAGTAGCTTTGAATTTTTGAATAAAGATCTAAGTAATTGAAATCAATGGATCAGAGACGCTAAGGGAATAATACAAGTTCTAAGTATAAGAAAATAGCTAGATGTTGATCATTCTAGTTTGCACTACTGCAATTTGAAGCATAGTGGAGTTGAAAACTTGGGTTGTTTCTCACTACTGTATATCTTTTAAATGATTTTATGTTTTTCAGTTATATTATTTTATTTTCCTAATTGTTTTTATAACATATGTTTTATGCTACCATATGTTAGCATTTTCCTGCTTATCTTTATCTTTTCCACCATTTATTAAAATTCTAGAACCACACAAATGAATAACCAGAACCAAAACACATACCTTTTTTAAACCAAAACCATGTCCAAATCAAAAACCCGAAAAAATGTTTTGTAAGGTAACCAAACACAAAACTTAAGTGAAAGTGCTGGCTGCTAGAGATGAGCACTTGGTTTTGGAATGTAAGTTCTGAAAGGTTCTAATACCACATACCCAATTTGTCCATCTCTACTGGATACTGCTTCTACTTTTGATTATAGATTATTTATATAGCAAATGACCATTGATCTTAGCATCGCAACTTAATTTACACAATCTTCACATACTGTATATTAGTTTATAGTGTAACAGGGTATGTCTATTCTGCCTTTCTTTCCCCACCCTGTTATGTAAGTCCTGTTATCTGCAGGCAATAATAGGTTAATCATATGGGTTTGTGCCCCACCCTTGATCCTCTATGATGGACAAGAATAAGGTGGTGACTCATGGCCAGTGTAAGCCTATCAGAATAGGTATAGACCATGAGCCCTTCCCTCCTGTCTTAATTAGGGGAATGCCAAATTTAGTCTTCAGTCTGCTTCCTGCTCCAGAGAAGAGAGGAAGAAAGAGCTATCAGTCTCTTCTATGGCCGGATGAGCGTGCTCACCCTCAGTCTCTGGGCTGGGGGAACATCAGGCTCAGCCACAGAGGCCTGAAACATCACGGCCTTCACCATCCAGAGGAATGGAACCTCTGAGACCATGTACCGCTGTGAGGGAGAACTGCAGTGAGTGCCACCTAATAAAGACCCCTGTGCTAATATACCTCAGTCTGAGTATCAGTCCATGGGCTGAGGGGGAAAGAGTGCAGTAGTGGGGGCTGATTTCTGGATACCCTGGAACCCACTATGGCTGGAGGCACTGAACACCAAAGAGAAAGAACTAGAGAAAGAACCTAAGCCTGTCCTGATCTCCACACTACCGCAGATCAGCTCAGCTCTCCTGCTCCAAACAGGTATTGCACCATACACTATGTAGCATAGGCTGTCTAATCTCCCAGAGGGGGTCGGGTGGGTGGAAGGAGAGCGCGGGGGGAAACAGTGCTACACTATTATATAGTGTAATTCTGAGTATGCTGATTCAGGTATTATTAACATTATTGATTTTTACTTGAACTTAAAGTTATCAGGAGTTTTAAGAAGAAAAATGGAAAAAGCGTAAAAAAAAGCAACAGTGCATTAATTTTTTAACTGACAAATACATAAAATCAATAACAAGGTTGCTCTTACAATAGAAATTGTTTAAAATTGCATATTACTGGCTCAGCTGTATCACTGCTTTTTAAAACAATCCGGACATCTGATGTAACGGTCTTCCTGTTCCTCAAATTGTGGTAACTTGGAACCATGGAGTGATATGTTGTCTTGATCCTCCTGGGTCCTGAGTATGCCTCTGTGAGTAGATCCTCTCAGTGAGTCACTCACACCTCTCACCCATGAGAATTAGAAAATCAAATGGCCTGCTCTGATGTTCTACGGTCGCTCGGATTACCCGGGTTCACAGCCACATGGAAAAATAAACATGTACACGGATTGTCTCCAAGTAGGAAACCAAATGTGCAAAAGTGTCCCTTTTAGAGATTAGATCTGCTAGCTCAGGGGATATAGCCTCTTGGATGGTGGTGTTACTCCTAATTGTCCAAATTCACACAATACCCTATGCATTTCGTGGTTCATGCCCACTTCAGGGGATAGCAACGTCTTGTTCTCATTACTGCTATTAAATAGTCTACTGTACATTGCAATCTTATTGGTTGAAGAAAGTCATCAGGTAATTACTCAATTGAAAAAACAAAACAAGTAAAGTGCGCAAAATTACTATTTCTATTGTTTATACCCTTCACCACCTTTGTGTTAGATATACAAAATAATACAACCTCTAAATCGATTGGTGATCTGCAGCTATGTGATTAGGGATATACACCCCTAGGCAACTGAAACACAAAAAAAGACAACAGCGCAAACGCCCATAGTGAAGTTTGTAAAAATATATAATATGATCCCTGAAGAAGAAGCTCACGCTTCGAAACGCGTTGGATATAGAATTTTATTAGTCCTAGAACTGTATTTCCACAATCTGCGTGGTACATCCTCATTGGACTTATTTCATGGAAAAAGCTGCATTCGGTATGCTGCAGTAAAGATACCATCACACTTTACGTCACGCATCTCCCTTTGCGGCCGGTCGCAAAACCCCGCGGGACACGTGACATACTAACTCAGTGATCTGAGGTGCGGGAGGCAGCTGCAGACGGCGGCAGATCTAAGGACCGAGCGAAAGCGACGGCAGTAACCAGGCAAAGATATCGATTAGAACACAGCACCGCAGTGGAGGCTCCACATCACGATCGTGACGGCTTATCTTGGAGGCTGGGAAGGAGAACTCCTGATGTCTGGCGGTGGCAGTGCGACGATTGGTAACTCATGTATTGCACATGAAATGCTGTAAACCTACCTATCTGATGTACGCAGATACAATACCTTAACAATATATATTTATATATTTTTACAAACTTCACTATGGGCGTTTGCGCTGTTGTCTTTTTTTGTGTTTCAATTACTCAATTGACTCTGCAGATATTGGGTTAGGTCCAGAAATAATTGGACACTGACACAATTTTCATAATTTTGGCTCTGTACGCCACCACAATGGATTTGAAATGAAACAACTGAGATGCAATAGAAGTGCAGACTTTCAGCTTTAATTCAAGGGGTTGAACAAAAATATTGCATGAAACGTTTAGGAATTGCAACCATTTTCATACACCGGCCCCTTATTTCAGGGGCTCAAATGTAATTGGACAAATTAACACAATCATAAATAAAATGTTCATTTTTAATACTTGTCGAGAATCCTTTGCAGGCAATGACTGCTTGAAGTCTGGAACGCATGGACATCACCAAACGCTGGGTTTCCTCCTTTGTGATGCTTTGCCAGGCCTTTTCTGTAGTTGTCTTGAGTTGTTGTTTGTTCGTGGGTCTTTGTGCCTTAAGTTTTGTCTTCAGCAAGTGAAATGCATGCTCGATCGGGTTGAGATCAGGTGATTGACTCGGCCATTGCAGAATATTCCACTTCTTTGCCTTAAAAAACTCATGGGTTGCTTTCGCAGTATGTTTTGGGTCATTGTCCATCTGTAAAGTGAAGCGCCGTCCAATTTGGCTGAATCTGAGCAGACAATATATCCCTACACACTTCAGAATTCATCTGGCTGCTTCTGTCTTCTGTCACATCATCAATAAACACTAGTGACCCAGTGCCATTGTAAGCCATGCATGCCCATGCCATCACACTACTTCCATGTGTTTTACAGATGATGTGGTATGCTTCGGATCATGAGCCGTCCCAAGCCTTCTCCATACTTTTTTCTTCTCATCATTCTGGTACAGGTTGATCTTAGTTTCATCTGTCCAAGAATGCTGTTCCAGAACTGGGCTGGCTTTTTTAGATATTGTTTGGCAACGTCTAATTTTGCCTTTCTATTCTTGAGGCTTATGAATGTTTTGCACCTTGTGGTGAACCCTCTGTGAGTGCTCTCGTGAAGTCTTCTCTTTATGGTAGACATGGATAATGATATGCCTACTTCCTGGAGAGTGTTCTTCACTTGACTGGATGTTGTGAAGGTGTTTTTCTTTACCATGGAAAGGATCCTACGATCATCCACCACTGTTGTCTTCCGTGGACATCCAGGCCTTTTTGTGTTGCAGAGCTCACCACTGCGTTCTTTTTTTCTCAGAATGTACCAAACTGTTGATTTGGCCACTCCTAATGTTCCTACTATCTCTCTGATGGATGTTTTTTTTTTTGAAGCCTATGTGAAAAGTCCTCTGTCACGCTCAGACACACAGGAGATTAACACCGAGCAGCTCCCACCTGGCATCCTATCACGAGAACCAGGGTGAGAACCGGGGCGCTTGTGACGTCACAGTTCTGATGGATGCGACGGAACACAGCCCACGCTGAGTCCCGGTCGATTACGTGAGACATCTAACGAAGAGAAGGTGGTGGAGATACTGCAGTGTATTGATCCTGCTTACACATTTATGTGTTAAATTCCCTGTTTTAATGGCACTATTGTAAGTGTGTTTTCTATATATTTTTTACATAAAACGTTTTTATATGATTGATCTGTGCTATGTTAGTTTCTCTTTACCCTCATATACTGGATCACCTCTTTTGAGTCAATTGATGGGATTCCTGACCATCATACACCTTCAGAGAGTCTTCAGCCACAGCTACATTTAAAACCCCTGCCTTTTTCCATCCATGTGTAACGGTTCGAGGCCCCCCCAATCTCATATTGGCCCCTATGTGCATAATCTGCCCCAGTTACATCTCAGTGTAGTGTGGTGCCCCTGCTGGCTCACAGGACTCCTGAGTCTCCCGCTCGTTGGTAGTGGGGATTTCACCATGACAGGCGTATGAGGTAGTGCTGAGTTCTACTCACAGTTGGTACAGCGCCTCCATCCCTTCCAGATCCCACGATAGCAGGGAGGAGTTTCTGGAAGAGAACTCCTGGGTGCATCTTCTTCCTGAATAACTCCAGTCTCAGGCAAGAAGGGTCTCTTTAGCAAGGGCATCTTATTTGCATTAGGCATGGCAGACTGCCCATCATAGCGGCCGACACTTAGCTGCACATCTTGTAGCTGCACTTCATTAGGAAGGTCCCTCCTGACTCTTTAATAAGCCAGGTATATTTCTGCTACCTCTCCCCTAAGGGAGACTACCAGCTGTGCCAGAGCCCTGGACACAGTGGGGCCTGCTTGTCACTCTCTGCAACTACTGACACTTGAGCTGCACAGCCTCACAGCTCTTGCACCAGACACTTGACCCAGACATAACACACTAACTTTAGGAAGTGAGGCGTAATATATAGGTTCCAGAAAGACCCACCCCTGAGTCACTAACAGTGGACACAGAGCATGCTGTCACTTCCTTTGCTACAGGTTACACATCACAGGGGTTGAGGGCAAACCTCCATGATGACTTCTGGCAACCCTGCCCTCTTACCAGGGATTACTGCACAGAATGAGAGAGAGATGTAACACCAATTTTACACATGGCTACACATGCATCTTGTGAGTAGGCTGTGTATAGAGCCAAACCTACAGCAGCATTTTTTCAACACTTAAATATGTCTGCACTTATATTGTTTGTATCACTGTCTTTTTTCCCTATATGCTCCCCCTGGATTGTACGAATAACTTATCCGCACTTTGGAACCAGTGAAGACAGGTCCCACCAGAGGGGTTGAGCTGGGAGTACAGACTTACTTTATGATATTTCACGGATTTTATCACTGTATGATATATATTTATAGATATTTCACTATTTCCATATTCACGTTATACTGTATGATTGGTTTTATCTAATATTATTAGATATTCACTATATATTTTTTGTGAGCACTTATTGTAGTTTGCGCCTTCTTGTCACCTTTACCTGTACAGTAGGGGAGAGAAATACATGTGAGGCGGGGGGGCAGGGATTGAGGGAGAGTGGGGTAATTGATGGAGGGGTGGAGAGTGAGAGGTGAGATGGAGGGTAGTGAAATACATGGGAAAAGGAAGGGAAATAGAGGGGGCTCGCAGGTGTAAAATAGGGGGGGGGGCTCTCGATGTGTGAAATAGGGCTCGCAACACTGCCATTTAAGTAAAAGTTGCGCCCTAAAAAATATTTTCATGGTAGGTTTGCTATAGGGGGGGGGCTGCTCCTTGCATTTGTCCTGGGCCGCAAGATTTCTGTTGGCGGCCCTGACAGCAACTACAGTATCTTTCCTGGATTTAAAGTTTAAAGTAATTTAACATATCATAGATGATGTTGCTTTATTCTCGCAAATAATTTGAACAGCCTTGGGTAGGACCAGTCAGTATATACAGTTGGAATAAATGTTGTTATTGTACATGTACTGTTCAGTAACACAAATATTGCATGATCTTCTATTTGTAGTTACAAAAAAAGGTGCGTTTTTTTCAGTATCATGGTACTTTGCTCCATTTTTGGTCCATATTGCTTCACCTGTACCGTTGAGAATTTTATGGGTTGGATATAGGAGAGGTTATTAGAGGAGATAGTCAGTGCAATTTTATAATGAGATTTATCAAGATTTGTTCCTATGGTTTACATTTCTCTTTGCATAAATTAAATCCACCAGGTATTGTACATGTGGCATTAACCTCAACTCCTTAGAGACCTTCTTTAAGTGCAAGAAACAAGATGAGCACGTTTTATACATAAGCCTTTGCAGCAAATTAATAGAGATGAAAATGTTTGCTCAGTGTTTTGAAGCAAATTGCACTATTTTCAAATACAGCATAGCTGACCATTATCTGTTAGTAATCAATCTGATTCACTGCCATATGACAGCTGTTGTAAATAAGGAAATAACATCCACATTATGATATAGCAAAGATTGTCTGGGCGCAAATATTTCATATACATTTACATTTTAAGAGCTTTTGTTTAAGAAGTGAATACATTGCTTTTTATGATTCTGGAATCTCAATGGTTAAAACACATTTAAGTACTTTAAATACTCTTTGGCATTACCTATGATTATTCACTCTTCTTCAGAGAGGTTGCAGGTCCTAATTTGCCATTAAAAGACAGCAGTATTATGATATGTTTTTACTTTAACTATGGGTGCCCAGAATTTGATAAATACTGTATCAGAATGGCCTATTCGTTTAGGGTAAAACATGCTAAAAGCCAAGCACACAAGTAACAACTTATTTCTGAAATGCTACGGTTACCAGAACCCAGTTAATCAGACAGTACGTACCCTGTAAAGCATGTCTTGTTTCATTTAAAGGCATAATACTACTTATATTAATATTTTATATTTTCTTATTTTTTATTTTTCAATAAACAACAATCCAGATTTGCTTCTACCTTGACAAAGAATGCACTTACCTAGGGGGATTTTGTTACACTTTCAGCCCCTGCTGTTGGAGAGTTTTTTGTGAGTAAATTATGATTACATCTAACCAAAAAAAATAGGTCAAAGCATTTTTAGATTCAATTGTGAAGCTGCCTGGTTTTATTTGCCTTAAGCAAATAGCTAAAATAACTGCATGTTCTTAATGTAAGTGTTGCCGAGTCCCCCTCTTCTTACCTCCGGTGTGGGGGAGCTGCCTGGAATATTGGAGGCTGTCGGAGCTCCGCACGATCGGGGAGCTGCTCCGGTACTCTGGGACAGACGGCGGCTATTGCGGAGGTGGGGCGCATGCGCAGTGGCAAGTGCCGTGCGGCAGTCATATTGGATGACCAGGAAAATGCATTAGGAACTACAAGTCCCATAATGCCTGGCGGAAATAGCACAGCAGCCATCTTGAATTGGCTCCGCATAGTCTGCAGAGGGACTACATGTCCCAGAGTCCTCGGGCGGGGGGGAGGGGGGGATGATTACAACATGGGGCAGTCTGAGCCAATAGGTCTCTAGCAGCAGGAGAGAAACAGGATATCCATTGGGACAGGAGCCAGCGTGCTCAGTGAGATGGAGGGCGGCAAGAGGCTAGGTAGTGCCCAGGAAGCAATGCTTCCCTGGACTAGGCCTAGTCCTGCCCCTTAGGCCCCAGCTAGGCCCTGAGTTACAACAGCTGAGTATTGTAGGGAAGGTCTCAGATAGGGACGCTTCCCCTTTAGTATATTTCTGCACCGGTGGCCAGACGGCTACGTGGTTCCCTGCTGTCTGGGACCAGGCCACAGGCCACAGAGACATGTAAGTGAGACACTCCAACTGGAGCTCACCCACGAGGCGGATCAGGATTCTAAGGAGTGAGGGGATTGATGTCGGAGGCCCCGCTACGTGCGTCCTGACTGATCCTTTGTTTCATCAGCTGCACCTGGGTACAGGAGTTCCCAGGAAGGTATAAGTACACCAACGGTTCACAGGGGTAGCGCTACCTCATACATTGGGTGGGTCTGACATTGGAAAGGACACCAGGGTTATTGTTGCCACCGCACCCTCCGTACTTTGGGGGATTTATCCAGTGTTGGGCTGTTGGGTATACCCTGGAGGTTACCATTGCTACAGTTATATGGTTATCATATGTGTGTTCAGTAAATAGTCGTTATATACCTTGTGTGTGTATTCATTACTGTATTAGTTCCTGTGAGGGGTTATCCCACCAAAGCTGGGATCCCTCATACTGAAAGTGGAGGCGCTGCACTAAAGGAGAAAGAGCTCACCCCAGGCTCCCAGTGATGCAACAGGTACAGCAGCACGCGTAGCCGACCATGTAGTTTCCCTTAAGCATAGAGAAAGGGGGCTACATAAGGTATTCGTGACTTGAAATATGCTTGATGTGAAAGCTATAGATTGCAATGATTTCAATTCAATTCCTGCAAATGTTAAATGTCACAAACTGCTAGTTAATTCTGCTATTTTAATGAATACTATGCTGCATTGTTACAAACATTATTTACGGCATGTTGCTAATTGTATCCCACTTTTTAAAGTATGTGACGAAAAACAGCCTCCGTTATAATGCAAATAGGTGAAGATAAACACAAAGAATCTCAAGGAATACAAATTTCAGATGAACGTCCTGTAATCTGTAGAATGTAATAGTGACTGTGTAACTGTTTTAAATGGTAAGCTTTTATGTAATGTATAAGAGGGACAATGGTATGAGCACAGCTAAGTGATGCAAGAGCGGAGACAAAAAAGGAGACCAAATTTAGATAACATTTTGGAGGAAATTCCAAGATGCAACATTTCTAATGGATATTTCTCCTAAAGAGCTTTTAATTACTGTGTAACATGACTGGCTAGCAAAATGGCTGTGGGAAATAGAAAGCATTACAGACAGATACGTGTGTATTATGTACAGTACAGCCGCGGCCCCTTTTATTCTCCAACATCTCCGAATTTTTTCGGGGATTTTCTCCGAATGCCACGCACTTCACCGCACTTCACCGCACTTCACCACGTTCATTCCGCTTTCATACCGCATTCATGTTGCATTCATGCCGGTGTCACCTGCGGTTGATGTGTTTATTGATGTGTTTATTGATAATGGTTCGGATTTAATTGGTTGCAATTCTTTGCGTATCCGCCAGGTGGCAGATATTCATGAATTGTAATGTGCATGCGCTTCAGTAATGTGTCGACTTGCAGGTGTTTAAAGAAATACCACAGTGGTCCATTGTAAATTGGCCTTGGTACTGAAGAAGTTACAATAATGTATCAATTTAGGCTTTTCATATTAAAAAATACATGCACAGTGTCTGGTGTTTTATTGTCCTGAGAGTCCCGACATGAGTGCACAACTGCAGTCCGTGTTCCAAAAACCCGTCAGAACGTACGCTTATTTAATATGGGCCGCGATTAATGTAACAGATGATAAGATGGCAACAGTTGGTCAAATTTATCAGTATTATATCGAAAACTATGATTTTTACAAATTTTCACCAGATGCTCATGTGTGGAAGCGTGCAAAAAGGAAAAAGTTATGTAGCGATCCATGTTTTTTTCGTATTGATCCCGCTGTTATTGGAGGGTATTGGTGTGTAGCACCAGATTTTTCCCGTATCTTTGATCATGGAGACTTCAAAAGGCAAAAGGTCATGTTAAAACCAACTAAGAAACGTCAGTCGCTGGAAAGCAATGCGCCAGCGACTGCGCCAGCGACAGCACCAGCGCCAGCATCCAATAACGGTCCGACCATCAGTGAAAACCTGGTGACCGGCAACCCTTGCTGTCTGTCCCCGCCCGGATACCTGCAGCCTGAGCCGGATTTCGCGTACATATTCCAGCAAGCTTGCATGTACCAAAGCGATTTCCAGCCTCATCCGCTGGCACCTGTCAACTACGTGTATAATTAAGAATACGGGACTGGCAGTGGCTCAGCGCCAGATGATTGGCAAAGTCTATGGTGAGTAATGTTGCCGTATTTTATTCTGTTTTTGAAATATCAATATCAATGCACAGTCAAGCGATTCTCCTGTAAGCAATATCATTGGCTGAGCAGCTTCTACAGTAGATACTGCACAATTGGTGGAAAGCTAGGCGAATGCGCATTGAAACCTTCTTGAAACGCATATGCGTGTCATCACATCTACAGTAGGCACATGCGCATGTGAACAGGAGATGTCCCCCAAGAAAATTATTGGTGGGACTGACTGTGGGAACTTCTTTAGGGGACTAACTGACCATTACAGTAAAACTTGTACTTTTGTTTTTCCTCAGAAAAGAAAACTTTGTCATCTCATGCGGAAAATGGCAAATGGAGGGATTTCGATGGATAATATCGCTTTGTGTAACAATGCCTGCACATTGCTGAATCGATTTAAAAAACCACGTACCGGAGTCTACAGTTTAATGGCCGTTGTTATTGATTAGGATAGAATACTGTA
This sequence comes from Ascaphus truei, assembly GCA_036426205.1. Lineage (NCBI taxonomy): Eukaryota > Metazoa > Chordata > Amphibia > Anura > Ascaphidae > Ascaphus > Ascaphus truei. The sequence goes on from WSYH01003491.1 coordinate 50,807, forward strand.
ACTGAGAGCTTCATAGAAAACCTGAAAAAAAACCAGTATGCTGTTGTTTTCAGACCGATACATACTTTTTTATATATATATCTTATATATATATAAATATATATATATATATATATACTGTATAATAAGTATATATATATATATATATACTGTATAATAAACCCGAAAAATAAAAAGTATGCATTTATTCTACATGTATTCCAGTACATATGTGTATTCTATACCCATACAGCATGTATTGTTTTAATACTCTTGTGATGTACAGTACTGAGCATGCCTACAGTATACAGTAAAGTATTGTACAGTATGCCTGGACAGTACTGTATGTTCTAGAAACACTGTATTTTGTTACAGTATAAAAGGAGACAATGGAACAATTTAAAACAAATCAACATTTTCTTTTATTGGTGGAGTAAGTACAAAAACATTTATTTACAAATACAATTTAAAAACATTTAAAGTGTACAGCAATTCAAAACATTAACAGGTTTATGGTTTACTGCTAGTGAAAACGTTTATGTACAGAAAGTCAAAACATTTACTGTACAGCACAACAGTATGGTGTTAGTAAAAAATATTTCTTTATTAATACAAGTTAAAACACGCAACATCTCCTTAATTTAAGTACATAAAGTCAAAACATTTACAGTAGGATGGTGTACAGTACAGTAAGTCAGGCCTGCACAACTCCAGTCCTCGAGGGCCGCAAACAGGCCTGGCCCTCAGGATAACCTTGAAAAACAGGCCTGTTCGCGGCCCTCGAGGACTGGAACCGCTCAGGTCTTGTGTAAGTAAAAACATTTCTTTATTAATATAATTTAAAAACAAGCAACAAGTCTAAAATGAAAAAACATTTGAACAGTCACGCAAATTCGATCCCCACCAGATTATCCTTCCATGGCCGATGCCGTGTATGATGCAAAATGCCATTAATGGAGTCTCGAACGATTTTCATTAAAGGATCTGAAATTGAAAAATAGCGCCGCAATTCCTCCACAATAGTCCTTCTTAAATTTTCAGGAAGCGCCCTCTTTTTTCGCGATTTCCTTCATAATTTACATTGTAGACCCACCCGCAGTACACCAAGTAGGATACGTGGTGCTTAAAAATTAACATGGCATACTTCTGGGGTAAACCAGCTCTCATCACCCTATACTTCTCCCTGAGTGCCGGTGGCAGCTCACGCAGGATGATGTCGGGCACCGTATCAATGCAAGCATATGTAGGTTGGATTCTGGGTGCGGGTGTGCTTCTGGGAGCGAGTGTGCTTGTGGCGGCGGGCGAGGGTAGGTTGTCTGGGAGGAAGTTTTCCTCCTGTCTTGGTTGCCGTGTTGTCTCCTGGTGTGGTCTTGACGGGGTTGTCATGTTATCCTCCTCGTCAACGGCATACATGTACACAAATTCTTCTGGTGGAGGGGGTGCGCTTGGTGTTGGAAGGTGGTCGATGGTCCCATTCATCACATCCGTGCCACCCTCCTGCTCCTGCGTCGGGATACAGGGGCATGAACACCGAGCAAATTATGTATCCCCGCTATGTCAGTCTCTATCTTCTCCATCCGTTGATCCATCTTCTCCATTCGTTAATCCATCTTCTCCATCCGTTGATCCATATTTAGCATGGTCTCTAAAAGAAGATCTATCTTTACCAGCATAGAAGAGTTCCCGGGGATATCGACACTTAATCCATTCAGCATGCGGTCTAACGAGCTGGTTCTTGTGCATGGGGTGCTGTGGACATCTGGGTGGAAGGGTGCTACGGAGGATGAGATGCAGGTTCCCTGGAGAGAAGCGGCAGCGTCGTCGAAGAGGGATGGAGAAAGTGACCTGTGGATTTCCAGGCGAGAAGCGGCAGAGTCGTCTAAGCATAATGGAGAAAGTGACCCGTGGATTTCCGGGAGACCAGTGGCAGCGTCGTCGAAGAGTAGTGGAGAATATGGGCTGTGGGTTTCCGGGAGAGTGGCGGCAGCGGCGTGGACGAGTAGTGGAGAAGATGGGCCGTAGATTTCCGGGAGAGCAGCGGCAGAGACGTCGAAGCGTAATTGAGGAAGTGGCCTGCGGGTTCGATGGGTTGGCTGCCATTTGTTTTGCCTTGAGTGTACATCACCAAATTTCTTCTTGACATAATAAGGCTTACGTGTATTAAAACCCTTAGCCTTTGGGGTCAGCAGAAGGTTTTCTTTATTAGCCTTAGCCTGTCGCTTTGGCCTTGGCTTGGAAACGGCTGCCACTTTTCGCTTTTTCTGTGTGATAGGCACAGCAGAGGCGAGTGGCTTCCTGCATACGTAGAATCGGGGTTGATCCATGGAAGCAGATGGCACAATGAAGTATCTGGACAAGGGCAAATTCAGATACAGATCATCGAGTGGTGGGCTATGCAAAGTGTGTAACCTTTTATGCATGGCGACGAGGTACAGGTGTTGAAAGTGGGGGTACTCTAATGTGAGTCATGAACGTATAAATGCACCATCCATTTTGTGGATTCACTGCACATTGAATACACATCGACTAAACATCGAATATACATTCTTGTGTTTGTATTTCTTTCTACTCGCAGCTATGCCTGTTAAAAAGATTTCAAAGGATCTCAGCATGAGAATTAAGGAGATGTACACGAGCGGACAACGAATTGCAGATATCCAACGCTGGTTAGCTGCTTCTGGCCTTGTTGTGCCATCAACCACCGTGTGCTATCAAGCACACGGAAAAAACAAACAACGCACGAGGACATCAACGGTAACTAACGCGTAAGTATATTTATATAACTAAATAATACAGTATATTTATTATTATTTATATTGCTGCATATTAATATAACTATATAGTATAGATCTATCTAATTTTATAGTTATTTCTGTATATTTATATAACTACAGTATATAATACAGTATATCTATTATTGTTTAAATTGCTGCATATTAATATAACTATATAGTATAGATCTATAATTTTATAGTTATTTCGGTATATTTATATAACTACAAAGTAATATACAGTATATTATTGTTTATATTGCTGCATATTAATATAACTATATAGTTCAGATCTATCTAATTTTATAGTTATTTCGGTATATTTATATAACTACAATATATAATACAGTATATCTATTATTGTTTATATTGCTGCATATTAATATAACTATATAGTACAGATCTATCTAATTTTATAGTTATTTCGGTATATTTATATAACTACAGTATATAATACAGTATATCTATTATTGTTTATATTGCTGCATCTATAATTGTTTACTGTAAATGATGTGCTGTACTTGTGGCCTACTGCACTGTAACTTACCGGATTGTTGTTTTTCTGTACACTGTAGGGAGACAACTCTTCTGGCCGACAAAATAAGTGAAGAGAATGATGAGAAGAGTGCCTTAAGGGTCAAATACACTCTGCTGCAAAATCACAATCTCACTGTATCCGAGACCAGCATAAAGAAGATGAGACGCAGAATTGGATGGAAATATGGACGTGTGAGGTTAGTACTAGACAGTACAGAAGGTTAAAGTGTTGTTTAAGAAACTGTACTGTACCTATAAAATTATTCCTTGTCATTACAGAGCGTACCCTATGATAAGGGACGTTAACAAGATCAAGAGAGTGGTCCAGGCCCAGGCATGGATCGACAGTGGAGAAACTTTCCAGGATTGCATCTTCACTGATGAGTCTACTGTATCGCTGGAGAGATTTGCCACCTTTGCATTCCACAAAAAAGGTCGCATATCTATGAAGCCGCGTCCAAAACACCCAGTGAAGATGCATGTGTGGGGTGCCATCTCTAGGCGTGGACCAGGATGCATTGTTATCTTCTAAGGTAAAATAAGTCACACGCTTTTGCCTTATGCACTGTACTAGTGTGCAGTTTTTTGAGCACTTTTCTTTTCTTGTTATAGGAAACATGAATAAAACTTTTTTCCAAGAGCAAATTGTGCCTGAGATTGTGGAATACATCACACGTGAGTTCCCAGATGGTCACCGTTTCTACCAGGACAACGATCCGAAGCACACCGCGTCAACAGCGCATATTCTTGAGCGCGGTATCAACTGAGTGAAGACGCCAGCGGAGTAAGTGCGGTAACCGTGTCTCATTTTCCCCCCACTATGTTTACTGTGTACTGTCATGAAACCCTCCAAAAAGGATGAGTTGGCGCAAGGCATAATGAGTTTTTGGAACGATGTACTCACCGTGGAACGATGCAATAAATATATTGACCATATTGCGACTGTGTTGCCCATTGTGATCGCGCGTAATGGGCAAGCATCAGGAAGGTAGTATGGTACAGTACTGTACTGTCGTATGGTACTGTAAGTACAGTATGATACAGGTAAGTATGGCTAAGATTTTTTCTTTCCTGAGAGAGCAGCACTAGCCACCTGGTTACAAAGTATTTAACAGTAGCTACAGTATACAGTAGTTCCAGTATAGACTAGTTTGACAGTACTATCTGCATACTGTAGTCCAATATGGAGTAGCTATACAGTACACAATGCCATAATACAGTATGCACATAACTGCTCTAATTATTTATTTTCTTGTCTTTTCAGAAAAAAAAGGATGGACTGGGGGAGAGGGAGGGTATCATGTGTAAAGTTTGTGAACTGTGTGTACAGTTAAGTGTATCTAAGTCATGATTTACACAAAACCTCCCCTCTCTCAATGAACTACACAGAATGAGAAAGAAGATAAAGAAGGAACATTTGTATTACTGTTTTTATTATTATCAATGTGCATTATTCATGATTATCCACCGGCCCTCAATTTTCATCCCCCCCTCTCTCAATGATTATTTGTATTTTTCTTTCCTGATAAAATAAAATACATATTTAATTACATTAAGATTGTATTTCTTTGAACTTTAAATTCACTGTGAATGTGTGTGGGGGGGATTCTTCAAGAAGACATACAGTTTTAATAATTGGTTATCTTTTTAATAATTGGTTACATAATCAGATTAACATAAGGGAAAGCCAACAATAGGAAAATTAACGAATGGTGTGAGAGAGGTTGAAAAGCACAATAAGAAGCTTTAGAAAAAGAATGGTTCTGGAGAGTGTCGATAAGAGGTTGTAATCCTTGAGCGAGCCCTGTGTGTGTCTGCGGGGGGAAGGGGGCTAAAGCTGCATGAAGGATTAGCTATATTGTAGTTCAAAGACATGACATATTTTCAACAGGCAGGTCATCATAATAATTTGATCTCCACACCCCCAAATACATAAAAACCACACATCAACCATGTGCAGTCAAACGCACAGTGTCGCAGTCAAAAGCTACAGCACAGATTGAATATCGTAATATCAAGATGGTTTAGGCAGGCTTGTGGAGAAAATAAAAATAAAAAATGACGAGAAAATAAAATATTTTTTTTTTTAGTCACTCACTCTTGAACTTCGCAAGCAAGCAGTGGGGAAGTTATAGACGCATGCGCAGTAATGATCAGCTAGCAAGCAGGAATGTGATTGAAACCAGAAAGACACACATTCAAAGGAATGGTGTGGGAGAGGTGTACTGTACTGTAGATATGATAAGAAGTTGAAATACTGCAGTGTAGTAAATTAGCCTGTGTGTGCGGGGGCGAGCGAGGGAAGAGCGCTGTATATGCCGAAATGTGATAATGTTACAGTACACGCCTATGCGTTTCAACAATGTTCAAATGAGACATACAGCACTGCACATGCATGTATAAATATAGCAAATTTACAATTACTGCACACGCAGACTGTGTACTGTAGGTTGAACTGCTAAAGTATTAGACTTTGAAGACAACAGCTCGCGAACGCCCCCCTGAGTTTTTAGACGGTATTGCAGTATTGCAGACAGCGCTAATAAAATGCTAATATTATGATATATGGTGCATATTTGGAATAAATGGTGCTAATCAGTATAGCTCCAGATGTAGCAGCCGGTATTGTACCCGTTACCATGATATGCAGCGATTAACACAGCCGCTTTACAGAACAGTTGCTCGATTTAAAAGATTGTAAAGGCGATAACGCATATTATTTCATGAGTCATTTTGCGTTAATTGTGTAATAGCACATGCTATATCTGTCAATTAAATTTAGTTTTTATGCACTTGATGTAATTGCATTTCTTGGTGTGACTCCCGCATTGTTTAAATCAATGGCAATTTCCATATAAAGAGGAATTGTCACATAATTTATGTAATATAATATTTTTGTATTCAAATATCCAGGTCTATCTTTCTTTCTACAGTTCAGTGACTGTTTATAATCACAAAATGTTTCTGGAGTAATATTTTGATAGAGCTATGATATCCTTGAAACAAATCATCAAGAAGACATATGAAAAACATTAAATATTTGATTTTCAATAACATTTCGCCCAATGGCAACTTCCTCAACCGTTCATAAATGTCCTCCATGCTGATTCTAATATATACCCACCACCTTATGACATCATGACACATGCACCATACAAAATTTGCTCTAAAATATGGCGAAGGCTGTGGGAACCTGTTGCTAATGGATAGGACAAGATGAAGCAATAATATAAAAACATTATATGACAATAATATTAAAATAAATACAAGACAATCCTTGCCAGGTACCAATAAATATGAAGATCTACTGCAATAAATAGACAAACGGGAATTAAATCACACCAGTCATGAGTTCTGAAGTGGGCCACTTTGGTTTATTGTATGGCCTTAGCAATATAACAAAAGACAAAAAAAATCCCAATGCTACATCCAACGTGACAAAGTACATAGTTAAATACTTCAATATTAGTATTCTCATGATTAAGGGTCATTTAACTAAACCCTTTGGCCAAAGTGTTATAAGCCTGCAGCCACTTCACAGCATGACCAGTAAGCAGGTCCTAACACTACCTGTGAAATTCTCATTTACCTCTGCAGTGGAAGGAGAATGGTCTCAATAGACCTGTCCTACACAGGTACATGGAAAAACCTGCTACTTAAAAAGTGGGAAGGGGTGAGCTTAAACCCAAACAACTGATGCCAGTTAAAAATGTAAATTAATGAACACACAATCCAAGCTAGCTCTAACCCCAGAACCCACCACATATATATAATGCATGTAAACAGCCCCCGGATGAAGCCAGAAGGGGTGAAACGTACGTCGGGGCAAGTTTGTAATGTGTACTCCCTGATGCCTGCCTGCTTTCAGATGACTTACCACTGACCTCCATCATTAATATTGCTAGGTTCTTTATAGGATTCAGCTCTCCTGTGTGTTGCAAGCAGTGACAGTATATTACCATAGACTATCTTCATCTCCTCAATAGCTAAGTACTGACATATTTGTGTCTGTTGGTATCTACCTTAGGACATCTATGTTTCAGTCCTCTTAGCTTGGGGGATCTTTGTATTACTTACCACTTATCTGTGGCATTCTCATATAGAGAATTTTTATGGGGTTTTACATTTATCCCTCTAGTCCTGGTTTATCTGTTTTACATGCTGCGTGTCACTCGGGATTCGTTGTTCCCTTGGTATATATCACCTGCAACTGCTTTATTGAGCAGCTTGTGGGAGGCCAGCCCCTCCTTTTTCAAGGTATATAATCTCCCAGTATGGTACCTGTATTTTCACTATTCCCTTTCTGTTTTTCATATTTGTATGGCCAATCCCTTCGCAAGCTGCATGCTCCTTACATGGAGAAGCGCAGTGATTATATATTTGTTTTACATTTTCTGTTGGGTCTAATTAAATCCTTAGCAGCACGTTCCTAGAGGCATCACTATTAGGATGTTATTAATGTATTTAGCCAAATCACTTGCAACTGCTTTATTGAAAAGCTTGTGGGAGGCCAGCCACTCCTTCTTCTAGGTATATAATCTCCAAGTATGGATCTTGTATTTTCACTATTCACTTTACATGCAGACATGTAAGTATCCTCACTGGTATTTACCAGTTTTTAACTGCACTAGGTTATATACAGTAAGCATATGCTTGGATATATTAACCCCTTCTGGGTTTATTTCACATAACGTTTGTATGCATTTAGCATAGGGACCTGCTATAGAGACTTACCTTGATGTGGTTAGCCGGCTTGGCATTATTTGATCAAAGGCTGTGTCAGGTCGAGCTCACCACAAACGAGGCGGGACAGCGGTGATGAGGTATGAAAGGATATAACGCCACCCACAGCCATGAGGGCACGTCTTGAGAGTAGAATGGTCTGGGTGTCCGAGTCGGGGCAGGAGAGGTACGGATGGTAGTGGGTGCTGTTAGCCAAGTCCGGGGTTAGAGAGAGAGATGTAATCGTTTTACCGTTTGCCGAGTTCAGGGGGCCAGAGGTGCGGAGAGTCATATTGCCGTATGCCAAGTTCGGGGTGCCAGAGGTGCGGAGAGTCGTATTGCCGTATGCCAAGTTTGGGATACCAGAGGTATGGAGAGTCGAAGAGGAAGCCGGTTCGGTACACGAGGAAGACTGCAAAACAAGACAAGACAGGACTAGGGAGGCAGAGAGTGATGAGAACAACTGGTTCTATGCTCAGCCGACGAGTTAGTGACACCGCAGGGTATATATAGGTGAGAGGGTCCAATGGCAGGGTAGCAAGGTGGGGGTGTGTGGAAAGGCCAGGCTGCGACAGGGATAGGTCCAGAAGGGCTCCCGGGGGAGGAGCTATAGAGCCCAGTAGTAAGGCTGCATTTGATTGCAGCAACAGTTTGGGGTCTTGTGACTTTAAGAGGCTGGTGCGCCTCCATGTGGCCGCGCCTCCACGTGGCTGCACTTGCGGGCACGTGACCGGGCATGCCCGCAGGGCCGGCACCAGAAGAGGTACACCGGCATGCGCGCGCGCCCATGAGGAGCTGTGATCGGCGTCCTGGAGGGAGGCTGCCTGCGTGCCGCGGGAGGACCCGGTGGAGCTGCAGGTGAGTGGGGAGCACGCCGAGGGCGGCGTAACTCCCAGGTTGTCACAGTACCACCCCCTTCAGGGGAGACCTCCGGGCGTCCATGGCACGGTTTGGAGGGATTCCTACGATGGAATGCTTGGACGAGTCGAGGGGCGTGGAGATCTCGGTGGGGAACCCATGAGCATTCCTCAGGTTCGAACCCCCTCCAGTGGACCAGGTACTGTACTCCTATCCTGGATTCAAGGATCTCCACAGGAGACTGGACCTCGTACTCCTGTTGCCCTTGGATCAGAAGGGGGAGTGGAGGAGAAGTGGTCTTGGAGAAACAAGGACTCTGAAATGCTGGTTTTAGCAAAGATACATAAAAAACCGGAGGAATCCTCAATGAGGGTGGAAGACGCAGGCGATATGCCACCGGATTCATCTTCCTAAGCACGGGAAAGGGACCGAGAAACTTGGGTGCCAGCTTCATAGTGGGGACTCTTAGATGAATATTCCTGGATGATAGCCACACCCTGTCTCCTGGAGAGAATTCCGGGACCTGGCATCGATGGCGATCTGCCTGGAGTTTCTGTCTTCCAGTGGCGACTCTTAGGTTCTCCTGAATCTTCCTCCATAAGTCTTTCAGCCGGGTGATATGTTTGTCAACCGCTGGTACCCCAGAGGATAGGGGGGAGGAGGGTAAGCGGGATGGGTGAAACCCGAAATTTACAAAAAAGGGAGATTCTTGAGTGGAGTCGTTATATAGGGAGTTGAGGGCAAACTCGGCCCAAGGTAGCAGATCCACCCAATCGTCCTGTGTATCGGTTACAAAACATTAAAGGTACTGTTCCAGGTTTTGATTGGCTCTCTCCATCTGCCCATTGGTCTGTGGGTGGTATCCTGAGGAGAATTGTAATGAAATACCCATTTTTAGTGAAAAGGCTCGTCACAATTTTGAAATGAATTGGGACCTCCTGTCCGAGACGATGGTCGACGGCACTCCATGGAGACGAAAGATTTCCTGGATGAAAACATCCGCGAGCCAGGGGGAATTCGGAAGACCTCTCAAGGGAACAAGGTGAGTCTGCTTGGAAAAGCGATCAATGACAACAAGGATAGTATTCATCCCTTTGGAAGTGGGAAGATCCACGATAAAATCCATAGAAATATGGTTCCAAGGCTGATCTGGGATGGGTAATGGAAGAAGAAGGCCTGCTGGTTTGACCTGGGGTACTTTGTTGCGAGCACATGTGCCACACGCCTTCACAAACTCCTCCACATCTTTAGACATCCCTGGCCACCAGAAAGTTCGTTGGATGAGGTCGTTAGTTTTCCGCATCCCTGGGTGTCCTGCCGACTTAGAGGAATGGCACCACTCGAGGACTCTCTTGTGATGTTGCGGTGCGATGTAGAGCCTTCCCTCTGGGACCTTGAGCCCCATAGGAGCCTGTGATTGCTCGGATCAGATCTTGTCCATGATGTCGAAGGAGTTGGCGGATACGATAAATTTGGAAGGAATTATCATCTCTAGCTGCTCTTCAGACCTATCCTCTGCAAGGAACTGCCGTGACAGAGCATCTGCCTTCAGGTTTTTGGAGCCTGGGACGAAGGAGATGAAGTAATTGAACTGGGAGAAGAATAACACCCAGCGGGCTTGTTGGGCGCTCAATCGACGTGCCTCTTCTAAGTAGAGGAGGTTCTTATGGTCTGTGAGGATGGTTATGGGGGTTTACATGCCTTCTAAGAGGTGTCTCCATTCCTCTAATGCCAACTTGATTGCCAAGAGTTCCCGGTTTCCGACATCATAATTCCGTTCTGCGGAAGAAAATTTCTTAGAAAAGAAGGCACATGGGTGTAATCTGGCTAAGGGCGAAGTCCTTTGGGACAAAATGGCGCCAGCCCCGATGTCAGAGGCATCCACTTCCAGGGTAAATGGGAGATTAGGATCTGGGTGGGTGAGGATTGGGTCAGACACGAAAGCCTTCTTAAATTAAATTAGATTAAATGCTTGAATGGCAGTTCCGGGTCACGATGAGGGATCTGCACCTTTTTTGGTTAGAGCAGTGATGGCAGATACCGTGGTGGAAAACTTGCGAATGAAGCGATGGTAGTAGTTTGTGAAACCTAGAAAGCGTTGCACGGCTTTAAGGGTGGTCAGACGGGGCCAGTCCAGAATGGTCTTTAGTTTCGCTGGATCCATAGTGAACCCGGAGTCAGAGATAATGTATCCCAGGAACGCCACAGACGTCAGATGGCATTGGCACTTCTCCAATTTCGCAAAGAGATGGTTCTCCCAGAGGCGTAACAGCACCTGCTGAACGTGTTTAATGTGCTCTTGGACGGACTTAGAAAAGATTAGGATGTCATCTAAGTAAACAATGAGAATGTAACGATCCAGGGGATTTCTTCCCCTTCCTTATCTTCCCCTGTCCCATCTCCAGTTAAACCTTCTACCCTGTCCCACTCCTGTCCCGTTCCTTCTACCTCTCTCCCACTTCCTCAGCGCATGCCTTGCAGACCTCGCGCACCCGCGCAGTCCCCGAGCTCCTGCAATAGCGCTCCCCGCTCCCAGTCACCCGCTGCACCCACGAACAATTCCTTGCCATCCCTGGCAGTCCCGTCCGCTCCTCTGCCTCCCTACAGCACAGTTTCCGCAGCGCGGCGCTCCAAGTGCCTGGTGACGCGGCCTGTGCACGCTCCCCCTCCGCTCATGCAGGGCGCACGCTCACACTCCTCCTCTGGGCTCTATCCGCCCTCTACGTCCTGTGCACCCAGATTTACAGAGGGCGCGCGCACACGCTCCTTTTCTCTACGAGGCGACGATCCTGACTCCTCCTCCCAATCCCTACTGGTTACTCCCCTGACTGCCCCTTCTGTCTCCTCCTCTTCTCTCCCTGACCAATCTCTTGCTTCTCACTCAGAAGCATGTGTGAAGAGCTCCCAGGCATTTGGTAAGGAATCAGCTTTATTCTTTCTTTATTTGTTATATTTTGCTGTGGATCAGTGGGGGAGTATACTGTGAGTATACTGTGAGTTTTAAGAGGGTTTTGGGTGCTTTTTCAGGTTTTAAAACCGTTTTTGTTTTTCACCCAGAGGCTGCAGTGATTCAACCCAGCAAAGCTACACTGTGGCTGGCTGGAAACTGTAGTCTCAGACCCTCTCTCCTCCCCTACCCCTGGCTGTTTATTTACTTCTAGTTTCACTTTAATTTAAGCCTGATATCCTTTTGTCATTTGCAATTTTTGGGAGCTCTGTGTCTTACTTTAAGACCTTCAATATTGTGGTGTGGTTTCTTGTAGGAGAGAGTTAATAAGGGGAGAAAAGAGAAGATTACAGCAGGTTTTAAAAAGTTGTTTTTCTTCCCCTCCCTGTGCAGAGATAGTTAATTGGTTCTTAAAGGGACAGTTTCCTCTCTGCATCTCTCTCCCTAAGCACTATTTCCTCCCCTTACTTAGAGGCTTATTTTATCATGCCTGGGGGGAATAGGACTAGTGCAGTAACGGGAGCCACACCTGGACATCGGACTCCAAAAACTGGGGCCCATAGGATCAATAACCACAGCCCTAGGCCTGGTCCTTCCAGTGCCCTGGCCATGCCTCCCCCAGTGCCTGTTGTCAGTTTAACCCCTGCAGTCCCAGTTCCAACATGGGCGCAGGTGGCAGCTGCAGGTGTTGACGCCAGCAACAACAATGCTGGGGCCACGCCCGGTGTGAGCAGGAAACTTGGGGTGAGGTGCCCAATGTCACCTGGCCTTAACATGGAGATCTATGTGAGGGCTGTGGCAGATGTTGTGGGTCCCTCTGCTGTGGTGGCAGCCAGCAAGATGTATGGGAGGGGCATTTTCTTCCTCCGTACGCTGGCTGCCACCCACACCTTGGTGCAGAAAGGCATCAATGTAGGGGGGACCTACAACCCCATAGCACCCATGGAGGGGTTAGGCACAAAAATCATCCTGTCCAATGTGCCCCCCTTCATCCCAGACAGCCTCATGCGCCCACGCCTGTAAGCCCTGGGAGATATTAAATCTCCCATAACAAAAATTCCGCTGGGCTGCAGGGATAGAGCGCTAAGGCACGTGCTCTCATTTAGGTGGCAGGTACAAGTGCTGCTGCCGGGGAGCACAGAATCTGTGGAGGGTTCTTTTGGGGTGCCCTACGAGGGCATAACATACACCGTGTACTATGGCACGGAGGGGGTAAGGTGCTATTTGTGCAAGGAGCTGGGGCATACTCGCAGGAGTTGCCCCAAAGGGAACAGAGGACCTCTCCCAACTCCTACACCTGCCCCTCCCTCTGCCAAGACACCCGGTGCCGCTGTGCCCACCACAGCGGGGCCCTCGAGGGCCCAGGTCCCTCCAGGGACCGCAAGAGATGTCACTGTCCCATCCCGAACAGTGACGTCTGTTCCTCTCCCCAAAGAACAGAGGGAGAAGGAAAAACCCTTGAGGGCCCAGGTCCCCTCTGGGACCGCAGGAGATGTCGCTGTCCCATCTCGAACAGTGAATTCTGCGCCCACCACAGCGGGGCCCTCGGGGGCCCAGGCCCCCCATGGGACCGCAGGAGATGTTGCTGTCCCATCTTGAACAGTGACGTCTGCGCCCACCACAGAGGGGTCCTCGGGGGCCCAGGTCCCCCGTGGGACCGCAGGAGATGTCGCTGCCCCATCTCGAGCAGTGACATCTGCACCTCTCCCCGGGTAGCGGAGGGAGTGGGTCGCCCTGGAGCATCCACCCTCTGTTGTCGCTGTCCCCCCCAGGAGGAGACACCCTGTGCCGCTGCGCCCACTGGGGCGGGGCCCTCGGGGGCCCAGGTCCCCCCTGGGACCGCAGGAGATGTCGCTGCCCCATCTCGGGCGGGGACATCTGCACCTCTCCCCGGGGAGCGGAGAGAGGGTGAGGGGGTCGCCCTGGAGCGGCCACCCTCTGTTGTCACTGTCCCCCCCCCCCCGGGAAGAGACACCCTGTACCACTGCGCCCACTGCGGCGGAGCCCTCAGGTGCCCAGGTCCCCCCTGGGACCGCAGGAGATGTTGATGCCTCATCTTGGGCGAGGACGTCTGCACTTCTCCCCACGAAAAAGAGGGAGAAGAAAAGAGTCACTCTGAAGAAGTCACCCTCTGTTGTCGCTGTCTCCCCCCAGGAGCACCCTACCCCCAATGTAAGCACCGTACAGGGTGCGGGGAAGCAGTGGGAGGCTCCCGCTGAGGAGGTAGCGGTACCCTTTTTTGGGGAATCAATCCCCAGGAAGAGGAAAGAAAAATCTAAGAACAAGAGGGTGATTGAGGAGGGCGAGGAGGGTGAACCGTATTACGTTCACCCTCAGAAGTCTCCGAAGCGGAATGCAACTTCAATTCCGCACAGGGTGGCCCTGTCCGGCCCACAGGTTAGGATTAGCCAGTGTAAGCCGGACCCCAAAAATATGCAGTCCCCCCCTCGAAGATCTGGAGGGAATGCAGGAGGAGGTACCCGGCGTCCCTGGGGTGGAAGATCTAAGTGCTCAACAACATGAGGCTTTGCTCCTAGAAATGGACATTGGGGAGCCTTCCAACACCCCTCCCAGTTGGAGAACATCACCCGGGGACTTGTGTTTCGGTGAATCTGCCGCGCCGGACGCAGTTGTCTTCGGGGACTCGGAGGTCGGCCAGGATCCCCCTCCGGCTGTGCCGCCTTCGGGTGGCACACCTGAGGCTGAGCCCCGGTTTATGTCACCGGAAGAAGGGGATGGGCTAGGGCTGACCCCCGTGGTTGGGGGTTTGGGGGATGGAGCGTAGGAGGCGGGTGTGGGTGAGGATGTTTTAGCGAGCACTTCTTTTTGCATCTGGGAGATGCCAGATGTGAGCTCTCCTGGTGAGGAGTTTTGGTCGGGCACTTTGTTGGAGGCGACTGCTGGGCTGGACCCTCCCTATGAGGTACTTGCTGAAAAGTGCCCTCCCGCGATTAATGCGAACGCCCGTGGCATCCCGTTTGTTCGCATGGTGGTAGAGGAGACCAGGAGGGCACTACCTCTGCCATACCGCCACCAGCTACCCCTGAACATTCCACCCGGGGTTGGATGTGGAGGATATAGTGGACCCATTCGTGGAAACACCGAGGAGGGGACCCACTTTAAGGCTGAGAAAGGCCCCCGCAGAGAGGGGCGGGGGTCTTCAGTTTTTCAGTCAAGAGGAGCTCGGGGAATTAGGGCTCAGTGAGGAGTCCTCTGGCACCGCGGAGGCGGTGGACTCTTTGACCCCCATTATCCCTGCCCAGGAGCTAGATGGTTTCCTGGAGGATACCCTCTGCAAACACGGAACCACGAAGGTGCAGTTGGCCCTTGGTAGGTTGAAGGATGCCTCGGTCATTCTCCACTCTCTCTTAGTATACATCAGGGCTAACCACAAGGCCAAAATCTCTGGGCCTATCCATCTTCGTGTCCTGAAATTTCATAAATTGATGCGAGACCACATAAAGGCTTCTCGGGGTGTAGCTCCCTGAGCGCCTGTGGAAAGCAAAACAACTGATTAAGAGCAAATTAATGGCTTTGAGCATCGGTACACTTAACGTGAATGGCTGTAAGGACGGGTTTCGCAGGTTCCAGGTACTCTCCTTTTTACAGAAGGGAAAGTATTCTGTGAGTTTCCTGCAGGAAACCCATACCACTCCAGAGGCTGAAGCCAGCTGGCATTTGGAGTGGCGAGGCAGTGTCTTCTTCAGCCACCTCACTTCATCATCTAGTGGGGTGGTGACCGTGTTCTCTGAGTCCTTTCAACCAGAGCTGCTGCTTGCCAAAGCTGTT